>JAJOOS010031181.1:0-10827 GCA_029582725.1 Solanum chiquidenum
ACAACACATTAGGTATAGCATCATTACAATCTAAGTAATTCACCTTTCATACTTGAGTTCAAAGAAGAACCAACCTTCATACCTTCTTGCCCTTCATGCGACAGCCATACCTCAATTACCAATCAGTTCATAACCAATACATAATACTAGGTAATTCATGAAGTAATACATAATCAACATTAATATAAGTAATTGACATATTCCTTTCATGGCCTTCAAGGCTTCATTCAAAGACTCAACCCTAATTTCATAGAAATTTTACATAACCTAGGGTAGAATCATCATACAAACATGAATTACATAATATCACATTCAGTTCATAGCCTTCAATTACTATCCAACACAAACTAGGGTTAGAATTTGGAAAAGAAGGAGGAACATGGGTCTCATGGGGAATTATTCAAGAAACCACCAATACAACATAAACTCATCTATAATTGTTCATGTAACATCAATCAAAGTCAGTTTATAACATCAATTTCACTTTAAAAAGAAGACCCACGTTTTTGGATTAAAACCTAGAATTTGGAGATTTTGAAATTCATCTTGAAGGGGCCTCTTAGGGAAAGGAATCCCAAGAGTGATAAGAAATCATACCTTATTGACGAATTAACCACGAAAATCCTAGTTGAAATCTTGGAGATTTGGTCTTCTTCTTGAAGCTCCAATCTTCTTTAATGGAGTTCTTGGGAAGAGAGAGAGAGTAGAGAAAAGGCGGAACTTTAGGTTTAGATCTTTGGGGTTTTTGTGTTTGAGTGATAAAGTGAGGTAAATTGAATTAAAAATCATTATATACACGTCCCCTAAAGTACCTAAAATACCCCTTACTTAGTTGGACTCTTTAGTGAAGTACAAGTTGATTTCTGAATTTCTGAATTTTCGTCGCGGAACAAGTCCGCGACGCGGAGCTGTTCCCAGATGATATTTGGAATTAAATTTCGAGACAGTAGAGTCCGCGACACGACCGCGTCGTGAACAGAATTTTTTCTCCTTGGGGGAGCAAGTGCGCGACGCGCCCTTGTTCCTTCCAAGAGCAATTTGCAAGCTGTCTTGGCAGCTTGCTTGGCCAGGGTTGGGGTCCTCCTCGGGGTCCCTCAGGGTGGCCCCGGGGCGTCGTATTCGAACGTTTTGACCCTATGAACATATATTTACCTAAATTAAACCTGTTTACAAGACTAAATCATCATACGACACTCCCAAACCTGCCCAAAACCTAAGGACACACTAGGACACATTCTTCTCTAGTTTCCGGACGTCTTAGTCGTTTCTTGACGTTTAGACTTTTACTCTTCCAAACTAAGTCAATTATATTAAATTAGGTTTAGAAACCTCATTTTAACTATTTTTAAGTCATTATTCATAAGGTGAGGCTCTAACTTAGGCCGTAGAATTTTCGGGGTGTTACACCTCTTTTTCCAAAAGTTTGCATAGAGGAAGTGCAATCTTTAAGAAATCTTTAATGAACCTCCTATAAAATCCGGCATGTCCCAAAAAACTACGAACCCCTTTTACTAAAATCGGTGGCGGTATTTTCTCAATTACTTCGAATTTTACTTTGTCTACTTCCAGACCCTTTTTTGATACTTTGTGACCAAGCACAATTCTTACTTAACCATGAAGTGACACTTTTCCCAATTCAAGACTAAATTGGTCTCCACACATCTTTGGATAACTTAGCCTAAGTGCTCTAAGCATTCTACAAATGTGTCATCCACAACTGAGAAATCATCCATAAACACTTCCATTGAGTGTTCCACCATGTCAACAAAGATTGATAGCATGGAACGGTGGAATGTGGTCGGGGCATTACACAATCTGAGTGCATCCGTTTGAAGGAGAAAGTACCATATGGGCATGCAAAGGTTGTTTTCTCTAGATCCTCCAGAGCAATGGAGATTTGGTTATAGCCAGAGTACCTATCCAAAAAGAAATACGACCCACTCTCGGATAGTCGGTCAAGCATTTGATCCATAAAAGGCATAGGAAAATGATCGTTTTCAGTCCATGAGTTTAGTTTCCAGTAGTCCATGCAAACTCTCCATCCTATCACAGGTCGCATAGGTACAAGCTCTCCCTTTTCATTAGGGACAACCGTGAGTCCTCCCTTTTTCAGTACACATTGCACCGGACTAACCCATTTGCTATCTGTAATCGGGTAGATCACTCCTGCGTCCAACAACTTAATTATTTCTTTCTTCACCACCTCTTGCATTGGTGGGTTTACTCTTCGCTGATGCTCAACACTTGGTTTACAATCACTATCAAGCTGAATATTGTGTGTGCAAATGCCTGGAGAGATGCCCACTATATCAGCGATAGTCCAACCGATAGCTTCTATATGCCTTTTCAGTACTTCAAGGAGCAATTTTACTTGCCAATCAATTAAGTCGGCTGCAATAATCACCGGTAAAGTGTTATTCACGCCCAAGAAATCATACCGAAGGTGTGAAGGTAATACCTTAACTTCGACACTTGGTGGTTCTTCGGTTGACAGTTTGGTGGGAGGGTTCTCTCAATTTTTTAAGTCGATGTCAAGTTTCATTGGAGTCTTTGTGAATCCCCCCATACTTGAAACCGCGTCTACCACTCCATATTGGCCTTGAACCTCAAACTCTTCATTGTTAGCCCACACAACTTCAAGGGGTTGTTTGCTAAACATCGGATGGCTCACACTAGCCACAACCTCGTCAATCATATCATCAGTTGAGATTACATGAATGTCACTTGGGTGTTTCATTGATTTGCACACATCAAAGGTGACTTCATCATTATTAACCAAAAATTTTAGCTCCCCACTCTCGACATTCACCAACGCTCTCCGAGTTGCCAAAAATGGATTTCCCAAGATTATAAGAATTTTGGCGTCGATGTCACAGTCGAGTATGACAAAATCATCCAGAAAAATAAACCTATCAACCTTAACTAAAATATCATAAAGTATCCTCACTGGATGCTTGATCGATTAGTCAGCCATCAAGAGTCTCATAGTTGTAGCATGCAGTTCACCCAACCCAAGTTTTTTAAAAATAGTATAAGGCATTAGATTAATACTTGCTCCTAGATCACATAAGGCTTTTGCGAACTTGAGCATGCTTATGGTAGAAGGAATGGTGAATGCTTCAGGGTCATTTTCTTTTCAATCAACTCTTTAGTCATGATCGCACTACAACTGTGAGAGACTTCGATCATCTCAAAATCCAAGATCCTTTTTTTTTGTGACTAACTCCTTAATGAATTTAGCATAACCGGGAATTTCCAACAATGCTTCAACTATGGGAAGATTAATCGATAAGGTCTTGAATACCGATAAAAATTTCTTGAATTGTTCATCCTCATTCTTCTTTTTTGAGGTGTTGTGGGAATGGAAGAGGTATTTTGGGTAAAGGTTGCTTGACTTTTAGGCATGACTTTTGTTTCTCCACATCACTTTGTGGCCCCATTGTGTTGTATTGTGGGATGATTATTTATTCGTTCTCTTTATCTTTATTTTTGTTTTGCATGTGCACTTCCTCATTTCCCATCAAATCACCTTTTACTTCTTTTTTGCTCCGAGTAACAATGGCCAGCCCTCTGTCTAGATCATCTGTCTTCATCCTATGTTTCAATTGCATTATAAGAAAACCCAATTGACATTCAAGGATTTTCATTGCATCCGCATTTGAGTTCACTTTATTTTTTAAGGATGAGAAGTCATCTTTTATCCCTTTCAATAAATCATTCGAGCCTTCAACTTTGTCAAGAATGTGTGAAAGCAGATCATTCACGCGAAGGCTACTTGCACTCCCCCTTGATTTTGGGCTCTCACTTGAATGAGTGTGGTTTTCATCGTATTCATTCTCTCTTCTCCAATACTCAATTTATTCAGACAAATCTTGATGGCACCTGCTTTGCTCAACTTCCTTATGATGGTTACAACCTTGATTTCCACCTCACTGCCAATAGCGTGGGTAGAAGCCCTCCTCACATCTTTTGGAGTTCCAACCTTGATTCTCCCCAGGCTTTGAATAGCCTGAGGACGAACCCTTCTCGACTCTGAACACTCCACATGTTCCCTTCATATGCTTCTGTAGATTTTCCATGTGGGTCAATATTTTCTTGATGTTTTCATCCCTCTCTTTCTCTTTATCCAGTTGCTCTTGTGTTAATCTAAAATGAAATGGAGAGACGTGATCCTCTTTGGTATACCACGCTTGATTTATCCTAGTCATGTCATCTAGAAGAAATGAAGCCACCTCAAATGATTGTAAAATTATTCCTCCTCATACCAACTAATCAGCCACTCCTTTATTAACAGAGTCAAGACTCCGGTAAAAATATTGAAGTAAAAAATCATTTGGTAGCCCATGAGTTGGGCATTTAAGTAGGATTTTCTTGAATCTCAACCATGTTTCATGGAGTTGATCTCCTTCCCTTTGCTTGAAACCTTGAATTTCATCTCTAAGTTTCATCATTCTTGATGGAGGAAAAAATCTTGTGTGAAATGCTACAACCAGCTCCTCTCATGATGTGATGCAATTGTTTGGTAACTCGGTTAACCACTTATTAACTTCTCCTTTAAGAGACAATGGGAATAGCCACAACCGGATTGACTCTTGCGAAGCTACCTTAAATAATAGAGGACTGCAAACTTCTATAAAACTTCTCACATGCTCATGTAGATCTTCGTGATCTATCCCTCCATAAAGTCCCCTCATTTGGAGAAGGTGAAGAGTTGTGCTAGTGACTTAAAACATCGCATTCCCATTAGTTTGTGGGATGCGAATTGTGCCCATTCCACCCGACTTATTCGGGTTATAGACACTATTGACATCATCAATGCCGTCTTGATGACCTTCTTGACTGTCGTTCATTTCTTCATCGTTCATGTTCACTTCTAGGTAGTTCAGCCAACACTTACACCAAGCACCCAAGACTAATTCAACTACAACCAATAAATTTAAGATTGCAAACCTTCAATCAAAGAATTCTAAGTAACGCTACTACCCGGCAGCGGCGCCATTTTGATGTTTGTGTAATCAAGAAAGAACTTCCAATTCAAGTGTCTACGATCGTACAATAGTAAAGTAACCCAACCAGGGGTTGGGGTCGAGTCACAAGGGAGTAGGCTTTCTTTCAAATTCAAAGGTTAAGATTTGCTACAATCTCTTCAATGATATATCCACTAAACCTTTAGGATTATGGTTTATCTATCAACTTCACGCCCAATTTTATGAATATTTACAAAGTACACAAATACTAGAGTAAAACTTGGTGATTTGACCAGCCAATTGTCAAATTTCACTTTACAAGGTAAGTATTAATACCACGGTAGGTCATTTTGTTGCGGGTAGGTCGGACTATGTATAAGATAATTTTCTCTCGAACTATTACCTTTTTCCATGACGAATTCTTTCGAAATTCATCATCAATCGGAAGATGCCCATCCCTTTTTCCCTCATCAAATCCACTCTCTCGATCTAGATACAAAGGATAGGTTCCGTGTTTCACTCTCTCAAGCTGAAATCCGGATAACCCACTACTAAGGATGCTGAGATTATTACTTTGGTTCTGAACTTCTCTGTCGAGCAAAGCTCACAATGTGGAAATGGTTGCACTAAATAATGCAAAATGACTTCAAATCACCATAATGATCCAGACCCACTTCAAATCAACATCCCCGTTCATATTTCAACACTACCCATTAGCAAAATTCAATAATTGTCTTCATAGTCAAAACCGCAAGCGAAGGGTTTTAGCCACTCATATTCAAAATGGAAAGAAAATCAACATCCATCCTCTTTCCCATCAATAAATGCAACAAATTTAGGGTTTTACGGGGAAATAAACTAGAAATCTGATTGATTACAAAATCTTTTTAGAAAATCTCAATAAAAATCACTCTCAATAGCCTTTTATGGTGTTTTTCTCTCTAATTGCATCGTTCACTCCTTTATGAATGCCTAGTACCTTGTCCAAAGATTAATTTAAACAAGTCTGATGGGTGACTGCCACGGACCATTCTGTGAGGTTAGTCGGGTGTTGCCGACTTGTAGGCACCGCGCCAAGTGTTCTTCATCTCGCCTTTATTTTTCACTCATTCTTAGTTTGGCGACTGTGACTTTAGGCTATCCAAATCTGGGTCGCCGAACACTTCCGTGAATTGCCTTTTTCCTATTGTTTCGCCCATCAACATGTGTTCAAATCTTCTTCAGCAACCTTTGGCGATCTAGTTGTCTTTTGCCGAGTGGATCGGTGACACACCAAATGGTTCTACCGCTCGCCTAATGTATTCTCCATTTTGCTCCACATTCTATAACTTTAGGCGGTATCATAGCAATTTGGTGATTCGCCGACTATCCTTTGTCATCGCCAATGTGGGTACCTCCTTCAGCACTTGGCACACTTGAACATTGGGCGAGCACGAGGCCATTGGCGAATTTCCCAATGGTTTGGGCGATCCTCAGGCCTTTTTTTCTTCGTTCTTTTGGCTGCTTTGTTCCTTTTTGCTCTATGGTATCTATGCATTGTCTCTAAATTTCAAATACCTGAAATTCAAGCATTTACACCAGTTATTGAGGCAAAATATGCATTTGAGGAAATTAATTCTATTAAAAACAAGCCCGAAATGAGTCCAACTTGTGGACTCATCAAGTATTCCCAAGAGTAAATGTTTTTCATTTAAAAGGAGTAGGAAACCCTGATTTCCAAATGAGTTTATGAGGTGTTTTGGAGCACTATCTCTTTTAAGAGAATCTTTTGAGTAATAATCTTAAAGTTTGAGGATGAGGAAATGTTTTTAAACATATGAGAATGAGTTATATTAATTGGAGTAGTATTGAACACCGATATGGGGACGAGTTATGACATCTCATAGTTCTCGGAAACTATATATGCCAACGTCGGTAGAAAGGGTCATACTTTTAGATGATCCCTTATTTCTTTTTAAGCATAGCTTAGTGGATCCATTTAGTTGGGGATGTATTATACTTCGGCAAGGTATATGATAGTTCTGGCTGCGTGGGCGATATGATGTACATTCACATAGCTCATACTGATGGTTGTCGGTTAGAGAATCTCCCATATATTGCTATGCATTTTGATATTCTTTGTGAGAAATTTCTTGAGCCCTTTAGTGTTTCCACATCTGTTGGTGAGTCTATTCTAGCTGACAGAGTTTATCATGATTCTACTATCTCCGTCAATCACAAGGAAAAAGTGGTTGATTTGGTTGAGCTAGATATGGTGGACTTTGATGTTATTCTAGGTATGGACTGGCTTCATGCTTTTTATGCCTTAGGTTATTGTAGAACTTGAGTAGGTAATTTCTAGTTTCTAATGAGCGAGATATAGAGTTGAGGAGTAATTGAGCAGTTCCTAAGGGTCGTTTCATTTCATACCTTAAAGCCAGAAAGTTAGTTTCCAAGGGGTGCATCTATCAGTTAGTCCGAGTTAATCACTCAAGTGTTGAGACACCACCTATTCAGTCAGTTACAATTATGAGTGAGTTTCCAGAGATCTTTCTTGATGATCTTCCAGGAGTCCCTCCTGAAGGAGAAATAAACTTCGGTATAGATATTTTTCTGATACTAGACCTATTTCTATTATGCCAAATAGATTGGCTCCAGCTGAGTTAAAAAAGTTGAAGGAGTTAAAAGGGCAGTTGAAAGACCTTCTTCATAAAGGTTTCATTCGAACTAGTGTCTCACCTTGGGACGCTCTGGTCTTTTTTATGCGGAAGAAGAATGGTTCACTTATGATGTGTATTGAATACCACAAACTAAACAAGGTTACCATAAAGAATAAGTATCCCCTTCCTAGAATGGATGATATATTTTTTTTATCAAAATCCACTTGCTTTTCTAAGATAAACCTCATATCGATCTATCATCATTTGAGAGTACGAGAGAGAGATATTTCAAAGACAAAATTAAGGACTCGCTATGTTCATTATGAGTTTCTAGTTTGTCTTTTGGTTTGACTAATGTGCCTGCAGCATTCATGGACCATATGAACAAAGTGTTTATGCCTTATCTTGATATATTTTCTATCGTATTCATTGATGGAATTCTAATTTATTCGAGAAATGAGGAGGATCATGCTAGCCATCTCTGAGTAGTTCTCCAAAATCTCAGAGATAGAGAGTTATAAGCAAAATTATCCAAGTGTGAGTTTTTTCTTGAGGCAGTGGCCTTCTTAGGCCACATTGTTTCTAGATGGAATTCTAGTTAACACTCAGAAGATTGACGCAGTGCAGAACTTGCCTAGACCCACATCTCCAACTGATATTAGGAGTTTCTAGGGATTGGATGGTTACAATAGAAGGTTTGTCGAGGGGTTCTCAACTATTTTATCCCCGCTGACAAAGTTTACTCAAAACAGAACAAAGTTTCAATGGTCTAAAGCTTGTGAGAAAAGCTTTTGGGAATTGAAAATACGATTGACTACTGCCCTAGTGTTGACCTTATCAGAGGGTACACAAGGCTTTATTGTGTATTGTGATGCGTACATAGTTTTACTAGGTTGTGTATTGATGCAAAATGGCAAGCTTATACCTTATGCCTCCAGACGACTTAAGATTCATGAGAAGAATTACCCAACCCATGATCTAGAGTTGGCTACTGTAGTGTTTGCTTTGAAAATATGGCGTCACTATCTTTATAGTGTTCATGTATATTTGTTCACCGATCAGAAGAGTCTTCAATATGAATTTAGTAAGAAAGAGCTTAATCTCATATAGAGAAGGTGGTTGGATTTACTCAAGTATTATTACATGAGTATTCTATACCACCCAGGTAATGATAATGTTATTTTTAATGCTTTGAGCAGGTTGTCTAGGGGTAGTACCACCTATGTTGAGGATTTCAAGAGAGAATTATCCAAAGATGTGCACAAAGTTGCACAATTAGAAGTCCGGTTAGTGGATTCCAATGAAGGCACAGTCATGGTGATTAATGGGGCTGAATCATCACTAGTATCTGAAGTGAAAGAGAAGCAAGACCAAAACACCCTGTTTTGCTTGAATTGAATACAAATGTTCATAAGCAGAAAGTGATGACTTTTGAAAAAGGGGGAGATGGGGTATTGAGGTATCAAGGTAGGTTGTGTGTGCCAAAGGTGGATGAAAGAAAGGATCATGGAGGAAGCTAATAGCTCTATATACCCTAATAAATCTGGTTCCACAAAGATTTATCGTGACTTGAGAGAAATATTTGGTGGAGTAGCATTAAGAGGTGTATTGAAGAGTTCGTTCCTAAGTGCCCAAATTGCCAATGAGTAAATGTAAAGCAGCAGAGGTCCGGTGGTATGGCTCAGAACATAGGAAAGAAAGTGAGAGATGATCAATATGTATTTCATTACTGATTTATCACGGTCTCACAGGTAGTATTATTTGATTTGGGTGATTATAGATCGGATTAGTAATTCATCCCATTTCTTACCGGTAAAGACTACCTTTTCGGCAGAAGATTATGCCGCATTATATATTCAAGAGTTAGTCAGACTTCATGGAGTTCTAGTGCCTATCATTTCAGATAGATGTGCACAATTCACCGCACAATTTTTGAAGTATTTTCCAGAAAGGTTTGGGTTCGAAGGTACATTTGATTACTAATTTCCATCCTCAGATTGATGGTCAAGCAGAGCGCTTACTTAAGACTTTAGAGGATATGTTGAGGGCGTGTGTGATCAATTTCAAAGGTAATTGGGATGATCACTTACCTCTCATCGAGTTTGCTTCCACCAACAATTATTAGTCTAGCATCAATATGGCTCCTTACGAGGCTCTTTATGGGAGAATATTTACATCTCCTATTGGATTGTTTGAGGTTGGTGTAGCTGGGTTCATAGGATCAGACTTTGTTCATAAAGCTATGGAGAAAGAGAAATTCATTCAAGAAAGGTTGAAGATAGCGCAAAGCCGTTAGAAATACTAAACCGATGTTAAGAGAAGAGACTTAGAGTTTGAGGTGGACAATTGGGTTTATTTGAATGTTTCACCCATGAAGGGTGTTATGAGATTTGGCAAGAAGGGGAAACTTAGTCCCTGGTATATTGATCCTTACAGAATATCCAAGAGAGTTGGCAATGTAGCTTATGAGTTGGAGCTACCGATAGAGTTAGCAGCAGTCCATCTGGTGTTTCACATTTCCATGTTGAAGAAGTGTATGGGCGATCCTTCGCTTATTATAACTACTGATAATATTGGTATCAAGGATAACCTATCTTATGAGGACATGCCCGTTCAGATTCTAGAACATCATGTTCACAAGTTGAGAACCAAGGCAGTAGCATCAGTCAAGGTCTTGTGGAGGAATCAGTTTGTTGAGGAAGCTACTTGGGAGGCTGATACGCTCAAATTACACCTCCCTAAAGAAGCATAAGCGATCGTTATCAAGTAAAGAACCCAACTTGTAGGTTGGGGTCGATTCCACGAGGAAAATGATTTAGACTTTGCTTTAACCAACAATTATATTCAATTAGTCAAATTACTTCCAAAAATAAGTAATTAAAGGGGGGGGGGGTTTGTGAAACAAATTGTAAGAATTCAATAAGTAATCAGTAATCAAAAGTCAATTTTGTTGTTATCAAGATGAGATAAATAACTAGGGTATAAGTGTTCCCCACAAGCTCATAACGCAATAATCCTAGTAATAACAATCCTTTCCTAGTGTACTACATGCAAATTGATAAGTTAGGTATCTCTAAATCCTTGGTCCGACATCTAGAGAATTTCACCCCGCACCTTGGTCCAGCTACGTGTGTATAATTTACTAACCCTTACCTTTACCTCATATTAGACATCATAATCGATGTTTGGCTTCGTTATTACTTCGCACCAATCGACACTAG
>JAJOOS010031183.1:0-10004 GCA_029582725.1 Solanum chiquidenum
TGGAAATTTTGGTCTTTGAATCACTTTTGAAAATCTTTGATAGAACTCCTTGAATGAGAGGTTATTCAAGAATCAAGAGTTACCATACCTTAATTATTGAAGACCCATGAAATTGAAGAAGAAATCAATTGAAAACCCATCTTCTACCTTGAGCTTCATCAAGGTCTTCAATGGAGTTTTGAGAGAATCTATTTTTCAGAGGGAAGGGTCAATTAGAAGAATGGGGTCGAATTCTAGGTTATGGGGTTTTAACCAACTTTAAATACCTTAAATTAGGTATAATAACCGTTTATAATAATTCCCCAAAGTACCCATACTACCCTTCACTTAGTTGGACCTTTTAAACAAGTCAAACTTGAGTTTTATTTTCACAGATTTCGTCGGGGATCAAGTTCACGACGCGGAGGTGTTCCCACAAGTGTTTGAAAATTAAATTCCGAGACAGTAGAGTCCCCGACGTATCCGCGATGCAGACCAAACTTTTTGGCCCTTGGTGGAGAAGGTCCGCGACGCGGAGCCACTCCCTCCAAGAACAACTTCAAGCTTCCTTGGCAGATTGTTTGGCCAAGGTTGGGATCCTCCTCGGGGACCCTTAGGATGGTCCACGGGAGTCGTATTCGATCGTTTTGACCCTAAAAACATTTATTAAGACACTAGGGTCACCTCCACTGATTTTAGACTCCAAACAACACATAAAAACATGAACAACATACTAGAACACACCAACACGTAAAAGACTAGTTTCCGAGCGTCTTGGTCGTCCCTTGACGTTTGACTACCAAACTCTTTAAAACTGACTTAAAAGTCTATTCTTCATTATTTTAACAAGTTATTAATGCATAAAACTCATGTCTACTTTATCCTACTTCATTTTGAGGGTTGTTACAGCATCACACAACTAACAAGCTTCAGTAAACCAACAAACTAGGCCAGCATGGCCATAACGTGGCTATAAACCCCACACACTAGTCTGCAAGCCTCTAAGAGTAGTAAAGTTTGGCGGGATAGGGCCCCAGCCTACCCATGAAGATATATACATCAAAAGCTAACAAACCTCCCAATTCTGGCATCTCCGGAGGAAAGGGGCAAGCCAACCGGATAGAAGTCAATCCTGCTGCTGAGGAGGTCTACTGGGTTGTCTATCGGTACCTGCATGAATGAATGTAGCGCCCCTAGGAAATGGGGCGTCAGTACAAAATAATGTACAAATTATGAAATACAATAGACTATGAGCAGGTATCCTAATATACTAGAGTAATCTGGTAAATAAATCAAGAATAAGATAAGCATACTGACCTTCTCCTAAATCTAAGCTTATCAAAAATAATAAAACAACAACCTAACCAAGCCCCCATAAGCTCGGCAGGTACAAACAACACACAAGACCACCTACCTAGGCCCCCATAAGCCCAGAAGGTGTGAATCAATCTATATACCCCTAGCGGTAGTCCCCTAGCCCCGTAGGCAGTCACATAGCCCGCTTAGGCAATAGTATAGCCCCGTAGGCAGCACATAGCTCTCTTAGGCATCAATTAAGCATATATCCAACTCATAGCCCTCTTAGGAAACAACATAGCCCCGTAGGCAACTCATAGCCCTTCTAGGCATCAATATAGCCCTGTATGCAACTCATAGCCCTTCTAGGCATCAATATAGCCCTGTCGGTAGAAGTTAGCCCTTCTAGACACAGATCACATTCTTGCAGCTAACCACAATAGCCTAAAGGGCAACAATAACAATCCAACAACTAAAATTGAGCAATTTAGTTATAAGCAACCTATACAAATAGCCTCTAAGTCGTGTCTAACATAGGGAGGCTACTACTAAATAATAATCCCGATAAGAGAGGATTATATCCACTCGAGAAGCCAACAATAAACAATAATAGCTACAAGTATAACAACGATAACAACTCAATTACATTGCTCCTAAGCTTTAAGGAAACATGCCATAAGAAGAGAATAGCCTTAACTTACCTTTTTCACTGAATTCACGTGGCCTAATGACTTTTACTCATAACTCCCTCGATACTACGACAAGGTAGGACCATAATCAACACACAAAAATCAAAGATACAATGACAATACGATAAAAGATATGTCTTTCCGTCGCAAATTGCTATTTGCTGCTTATAAAAGCTAGAGTCGATGAAAGAAGGATCTTACCTCGTTCTTAAGTTTGTAATACGCCTCAAGACCTTCAAATATATCCAAACGCTTGCTGTCCCAACACTAAAGTTTGATATGCTACGAAATCGATAAAATAAATTATACCACGATGATGATCCCAAAGCGTAGAACAACTTTCGTCAAGGACTTAGGTCGAGGAAATCTATACTTTAGTTGATCCTAGAAATGGGTTTCTCTAATTTTTCTGGTTCTTAGCTAAAAACTGAAGAAAAGGTTCGAAGAAGAAAATATATGTAAAGTTTCACCGACCTAGGGCCCCACCTCACGTGCCTGCTTGCGCAGTCCCACGAAAAAGCAAATATCTTTCTATTCTAAAGTTGTATGAACAAACGGTTTGATGTGTTGGAAACTAGACTCGTAGAACTTCGATTCGATAGGTTGCGGGCCCCATAACTCTTTACAGATTGGGAGAAAATCTCTGAGATATTTGACCCAAATTTCAGAGGAATCTTTAAAAAGGAACTTACGATTACTTCCGCCAACTTTTATTTTGCCACTTACCTAACTTCAAAACTTGAGATGCAACACTTGAACACTTAAAATAGGACGTACCACATCATTCTTAAGTTATTACCCAACCTCCTTGTATTTCCATGGAGATATGAGTAATTTTCGATGTATAGAAAAATCGGGGTGTTACAGTGTTGATTTGAAATTATCAACTACAATAGTAGCAATCAATACGAAATAACAATAATGAGATGGGTTCTTGGGATGTGATTCGATTATAGGCTATTGTAGACAAATGGGTAATTGCAACTATTAGAAAATGGCTAAATATCAGTGAGTAAGCTAGGTAATAGAAGAGATAAACTTTCTCTCGAACAGTTTATCCCAAATCAAGTTGATTTCTCTCGAACATCAACA
The DNA here is from genome assembly GCA_029582725.1 of Solanum chiquidenum. NCBI lineage: Eukaryota > Viridiplantae > Streptophyta > Magnoliopsida > Solanales > Solanaceae > Solanum > Solanum chiquidenum. The sequence goes on from JAJOOS010031183.1 coordinate 3,057, forward strand.
AGCATGCAAAATAAGAACAGCCACACCTTATTTCATTCACTCTCTCGAACTGAATATGTGGAAAAGGGTTTAGGATTCACTCTCTCGAGTTGAACCCAGGCCAACCCAATACCCATAGACCATCAATCAAACACCTTAGTTCTAAATCCTCTCTCTCGAGCATGCCAAGAACACAAAGGTAGAATCGCATTTGCAACTACAGTTCTTAAATTAACCCACAATAAATGATTGAACTCACTTTTAAATAGCAATTACACTAACACTTACCAACACCCATTAGCTAAATTAGCCCATAATCATATAATCACACCCCAAGAACTGGGGTTTTAGCTAGACATTATAAAAAGATAAAAATAGTTACCAAATTGTGTTTCCATCAACTGGGTAAGATTGATTTCGTCTTTACAATGTTCCAATTCGAAGAATATCAAAAACCCACTTCAAATTTTTCAAAAGTGAAAAACTTCAATTCTTCAAATCTTAGGAAAAACTAGAGAAAACTGTCTCAAACTTAGAATAATAATCACAATTTGATATAATGAAAATTAGATGGTAAACTAAATGTTCAAAAATGTATGTATGGTCGCCAAAAATGTGTTGCGAAGAGTCACTCGGCGAAGTAAGTCGGGCTCGCCGAACCACTTGGCGATCCGCCCTTGGGTCATTTCATCGCCCTTCTGCCTTGGTCTTCAGCAACCTTAGGGTCTGTAACTTTGAGCGATCCAACACTGTATCGCGAAACCACTCGGTGATCCGCCGACTGCTCCTTTCCCTCGCCGACTTGATTTCTTCCTCCAGAGCTTGGCACAGTGGTACTTTAGGCGGTCAATTGGCTACTCGGCGACTCGCCAAATGGGTTTGGCCATCACCAGTCTCTCTTTTCTTCATTCTTGCAGCTCGCTTTGTTCCTTTTTGCAACTTAGTGTCCTTGCTTTGCTCCTCAATCCATAATCCTAAAAATCAAGGATTTAACATAAGTTATTGGCACAAAATAAGCATTTGAGGACACTAAACCTATACAAATAAAGCCCTAAATGAATCCAAATCTCAGACTCATCAACACTCCCAACTTAAACTTTTGTTTGTCTTTAAGTAAAACTCGAGTTCAGCAGTTCAAAAAAGATGTCTCAAACAGTTCTACAAAAGACTCAATCATGAATGCACATGACAAGACTCAACTTACTCATGCAAGGATCACTTGTGCACTCAAAGATTCAAGTTGTGATTCATCATTATCAAAGATTTTTAAGTTCACAATACTTGCTTCAAATGCAAGTTCAAGCTCCACAAAGGTACTCAAATGCCCTCACACAAAGATGATTCCATATTCACACACAATTGTTCTACATTTTATAGCTCCGAAATCACAAAAAACTCTCACACTCAAAAAGATGAACACATGCATGACTTCAACCATAAGTTTGCCCTTATTTTCCAGCCAACATTCATTTCAACTCACTCAACATCAAAAAGGTCTTTTCAGGGCTTGTAACAGAGCTGAGTGTAAAGGTATGGTCATTTAGGCTCAGTGGCTGTTACCCTCATGAAATGTGGTATGAATATCAATTTCCTTCCTTTTCTTCAATATTTTCATTCATGCTCAAAATTCACCCCATTATTCACTTCTCATGGACTACTGGACACCACATTTCTTTTTCGACTTTCACCACTTTATTTAACAACTTTTTCATTCTTTTTCTTTTTCTTTCTTATTTTCTCTCTTTTTTTTGTATGGAGGGGTTCCGTCTTTTTCAAGTCCATGGATCAAAGGAGACTTCTTCACATTTCTTGATTTTCCTTCTCTTTTCACCACACCCCCAACTTAGGTTTTTTGCCTAAGTTGGCTATTCAAACACACCGCACTTCATGAGGATAATGGGTGAATGGATAAAGAGGGCTTACAGTTGCATTAAGTTTCTTCCAAGGAAAGGACAAGGCTCAAAGGGGTTTAACAAAGTTCACATACTCACAAGGTTGGCCACAAAAGAGGTATATTGTTGAATTGTTTCGCTGTTCAAAATTATTGCCTAAGATCATTTCAAGAGCTTGCATCACTTAGTCAATCGGACCAACGGGGAAAATTCTAGGTGTCATCACACAAGGTTCACGGTAAGCTCATCACACAAGGCATTGACACCAATATCAAACAAGACTCCACACTTTTGCTAGTGTGCAATGTTCATCACAAGTGACTCATTCGATAATTGGCTAGTCACAATGAGATGCAAAAAGTTCACATATTGTCTATGCAACTTCATTTGGCCTCATCGTAGCTATGCATTCATTTTTGCTCAATTAAGAGCTCTATTCAAGTCATCAGTATTGATCATGACCGACACTCAAATTTGCACAAGAACAGCCACAATCACACACGAGGTGGAATTTTTTTTAGAAAGGGTCAAAACCCATTTGCATTGAAAACAAGGAGCCATAAGCTCAAATATCCACAACACAATATCAAAACACAATTTACACACAAAAACCCAATAATATATACACAAGATAGTCACAAGAGGTAGGTATGGAAATACCTCACCCAACCACAAATAAAAACCAGTTGTCCTCAAATGCAACAAAATCATAAAAAGTCAATAAAAATGACAGAGAGGGAGGTAAAGAAGGGTCCTGTCTACACAGTCGGGGAATCAGTGTTCGGGGTCATATCAGCAGTTCTGCTCTACTAGAATCAACTATGGTGGTGTTTCTCAAGGAGGTCTAGCGGGTAGTCTCAAACATCGCATCCTCTAGGTCGGTCAAATTATCATATACGGCACCATCTCGCTCCCCAAACTGCTCCTCATCGGTCTCCACCTCTGATGCATCAGCTGCGACATCCTCCATAGGTACATATCCGATGGTAGCCGGAGAAATCTTAGAAGTAGATGGGGCACACTCAGTATCAACTGCCTAAAATAAAGAAGTGAACTTTGTAGACTTTAGATAGTCCACATCCTTCCTCAAGTCTGCAACCTCATCTTTCAAAGTTGTCATCTCTGAAGTAGCCCCATGTCAACTCTTACAAGTCTCTATTCTCACCGTGAGAATGTCAATAGATGCTTGGAGGGGTGTCAATGCAGCTAGGATGGTCCTCTCAATCATCCACAGTACCTCAGCCTCCAACCGGGTAGCCCGTACATCAACAGAATGGGATAAATGCCCCATCTTCAGGATCATGGCCTGAGTAATCCTGGTGGGCTGGGAAGCAGTAGAAACACCAGGAGCTTAGGAGGAAGTGGAAGCAAGCGTACCTGAAGGCCCGGAGTAGGCAAAGATGCCTCTGCAGGTATCGTATCAACATCAACCTCTGGGGATGTGTCCACCGGAGTTGCTCTCTACTTGTCTGCCTCCTCCCGATTGAACTCAGCCTCTATATGAAGGATGTCTATGGAGGATGTGGGGGTGACCTCTATGTCCCTCTTCTCATCACAAGGAACTCTCGCACGCCGGCATAGCTCTGTGATCAGGATCGGAAAGGAAAGGGACGTATGGCGCTGCTTGGCCCTCATGGCTATCTCCTACTCAATAATAAGTCCCAAGTTGGATTGCTTCTTTGTTATGATCGATCCTAGGCAGGTTGCCTTTGCATGGAGAAGGATGGACCCATTCTGTGAAGGCATGATGGAGCTGCTGATGAATCAGAACCAGTACCGTGTAGCTACATTCAAATGCTTCTTCTCTATCTGCGCTCCCACCTCAATCCACCTCGGGATGGTATCAAAAATAATGGGGGAAAGCCAGCCTTTAGGTCATCCAGAGATTGAGCTATCACCAGACCCTCATACTCGTGCTCAAATCCGGTGGCTCTGTTAAGCACAACATTTATGTGGTCGTTGCTGCACCGGCTATCACCACTACGGATTTCACCGGCCTGAAGGCACTGCCCTTCTTCTTCCCCTGAGGCACTAGATCGCCGTAAGAAGAATAGAACTCCCGGACCCAGGTGGGGATATATGGGCCTCGAGGCTTGATGAAAATATCAAATCTATGATATCAGAGTGTGTCCCACACTAGAGGGTATCTACTCTCTAAACCCTCTGTGGATAGCATCTTCTCCTCGAGAATCATCCTCAATCCCTCAGCTTTAAGTCTATTGAATAGCCGGGGAGAAGGACCCTGAACCGATGGCTATGGAACCAATGTCTGTGCCGGAGCTGGCACTGCATCATCAGCAGGAGGTTTGGTCTTTGGAACTTTAGACAAATCTTGGCGAGACCTAGCACGAATTTCAGCTCGCTGGGACTGTAGAGGTTGGTCATCATCAGGCTCAGAGAATGCAGCCTGGGAGTCAAAGGATTCTCCCTCGCTGCCGGAGTTGTGCTCTGGTACCTCAGATACGGGCGCCTTGCCCTTGCCTTTGCCTCCCTTTGGAGGTGCATTCTTTCCTTTTTTTAGAAGGGGTGGCTTCCCCCTTATTGATAACTATGCCCCGTTATCTTTTGCGAGGCAGCATGTCCAAGTTGATTCTAGCCATATCTGCAAAAACATCGTAGAATGTTAGAAACAGTTCAGGAAAAGTTGCAGAATAGCAGGTTGCAGACAGACCCGTCGAACCGATCGGTGAGTCGCTAAATCACTTAGGCGAGCCAGATCGGGCTCCCCGAAAGGATTGGCTTAATTCCAGAAAAATGGTATGTCGGTGATGAGAAGGGGCTTTCGACGAGCACAGACAAGCCCACCGAAAGTTATAGTGTATTTTAGGGGTTAGGGGCGCAGAAAGGGTGATCAAAGAAGACTTTTGGTGAGTCGTTGAGTGCACTCGGCGAGCTCAGGATTCTCGCCAAAAGTTACAGAACCAAACTTAGCAAAGACATGAAATTAAAGGCAAACTAGGGGGATTTCAGCGAACCGTTGAGTGGTTTGGCGAGCTCGACCCAACTCGCCAAACTGCCCAACGTACCTAGTTTCAACCCCAACTTCCAAAATCAACCCCGCAGCCCCCGAAAACAAAATCAAACTACATACACTGTCAATTATGCTCAGAACCACTAGACCCATGCCCCTGGGGTATTCAGACCTCCCCTAGTTTGGCCCAAATAAGCCATTTGACGACTTTAGCCCTTAAGAATGACGTTAAATGCTCCATAATTGGACAAAGCACGTCATTTAGCACAAATTGGGTTACTCAGACATCACCCGACTAGACTCAACAACAATTAAGCACAACCCACAAGATTTTGATCAATTTTAAAGCACGAAATTTGGGAAATCAACAACTTAGGCAATTAAGGCACGATATCAAAACTAAAATAGGCACACAAGCACACATTTACGATTTCAGAGAGGCCCAACACACATCAACACAACTTATAACAATGCATTTGAGTTTGACCGTTAATTTAGAGTTTGGGGTTTTGAAAAGCAACCTTTAATGCAGAATTACATTTCAAATGCTTGGCGGCAAAGATTTCCAACTCCGAACACAAGAATGACGACCAAAAATCAAGAAAATGCAAAAATATAGGAAATTTGAAGTGCGGGTTTGATTGTATTAAGTTAAAAAATGAGGGAATGTGAAGGAGTTTGAAAGTTTAACCCTTTGGCCTTTTAAAACCATTCAGTTCGCGCCCTTTCGGCGATGTTAGTCAACCTCGCCGAACCAGGTTACTTACCTCGCCAAATTTTATAGGACCTCTAGTTAACTTGGGGGTCCAAACGGCGAACAAGGTCGGGCTCACCGACCTATCCATGGTCCCACCGAGTTTTATAGACTCCTTTCTTAGATTTTCTTGAGTTCAACGGCGGTCCAAGTCGGGCTCGCCGACTGGACATTTTTCTCGCCAACCTGCACTTTTCAAACACATTCTCCACTTTAACCTGCACATTCAACACTCGTTATTCCAAAAACAAAAAGAAAGCAAATAAAAACTTGGGTTGCCTCCCAAGCAGCGCCTTAGTTAACGTTGTGGCACGACGCAAGTCCTCACTCAAATTTCATTCTTGGGGTTTGCCATAGTATCACTAGGCAACCCCCTTTATTGTCTCGGATTTAAATGAGAAGAAATTTGACCCATTTGGGTCTCCAACTGTTTGATATAGATGGAATGAGAGGTCACCGTCTGGTTAAGGGTCGATACATCTTCCTTCATTTCCTTCAAAATTTTATCGGACCCTTCAACCTTGTTGAGAATACGAGAAATCATATCCTCAGACCGGCCACCCTCAAAATCTTTGGGCTTTTGACGCTTGTGCAGAGGAACATACCTATCCTTCTCCCCATCTCTTTCCTTCCAAGTGGGGTTACGATCCCTCCACTCTCTATCAAGATTTCTCCAGCCCTCGTCCCTGTTCCAACCTTGGTTACGCCCCTGCCTTGGGTAGTTAGAACGATAACCTCCTCCTTGGTTGGCTAGGAAATTCACTTTCTCGTTGTACAGCGCTTCAAACTTGGCCTCATCGAGGTTTACACAACCCACACCCACAGCATTGACACTCCTAGCACTAGCCCCCATGACATTTTTGGCTAAAATGTCAAGTTGGGTCATTATCTTTGCCATGTTCTGGTCCCTCTCTTGATCTTTTTCAAGGTGCTCATTTGTCAATTTAAAAGTGAGAGGGGAGACCTGATCTTCATGGGTGTACCATGCCCAGTTAATTTTTGTAATGACACGAGAGCACCCCCTAGCCGTTACATGCGTATTCGACCTCTCGGAGGTCTTATACAAACCTTAACATTCATTAATCGCATAGATCATAAAATCACTAAGAATTTAAAACTTTTATTCAATAAAACCATAAGACTTCAAGAGTCATCAACATTTGAAAACATCAATACGCAAGCAGAACTACTAAGTCTCTTTAGCCAATCTTAGACAAGAACTTAAAACATATTAAGGGACACGGCCCCTTTACAAATGAAATGAAACTTAAGTGTCTATTACAATGACTAAGAAACTTCTAAACATAGTCCTCGAATCTTGAGGACATACCAAAGACTTGAAAGAGTGAAGC
>JAJOOS010031185.1:0-10970 GCA_029582725.1 Solanum chiquidenum
TCTCTTTCTTTCTTTCTTTCAATAATTGAGAAATTGTATAAAGTATAAAAAATCTTATACATTTGGAGGTTAATTATGTCACGATCCAAAATGGACATGATGACACTCATCTTATCCCACCAATAGAAGTCAGCCTAAATCCAACAATATGATGAAAAAAATGCAGAAAAGTAACTATCAATTACATAAGAGTGGAAAACTAAGTCATTCTCAAAATATACTCAAAACTTGGTTGTTACGTGTACAAGCCACTAACATATTATAACAGAGTTTGAAAAATAAATATAAGTCTCAAATATCTTTGTCTCTCGAATAAAACAATAACATGAATAAGGAATATGAAGGTCCACCGGGATTACTGACAGCTACCTCTCAAGTTTCCTCGATAAGTCTCGAAAGAAGATGGAGAAAAGTAATCACATTGATCCGGGCTCAGAACCTACACAAGTGTAGAAGCAAGGAGTGAAGACCATACAACATGGTACTAAGCAAGCAACCCACTAAATCAAGGTAAAGCTAGATTAGAATACGAGTACTCCTCTCATCACAACCGAACCACCATAACTACAACTTGCATAGAAATCAGTCCAACTTAACAGTTTATAATATACTGTTCACAAGGCCCAATTGATCACAGTCCAGCAATTACATTTCCTCAATCACAAGTATCAAGTTCATATCATAATAATTAGGTTCATCAATCACAATAATCAAATTCATCAATCACAAGTATCAATGTCGTCAATCACAATAATCAAGTTCATGAATCACAAGAATCACGTTCATCAATCACAAGTATCTAATTCATCAATCATAAGTATCAAATCAGGATCCACGGGAAACACCCAAGATTCATATATCTGCCGGAAACAACCTTGGCATCAATACCACTTGCCGGAACATATCTAGGCATCAATATCACCTACCTAAATAGACCTTGGTATCAATATCGCTTATCATAACATACCTCAATATCAGTATCACAACAAATCTCATCTCAGTGTCTCATAACCGATATAAATAGGCATATTCACACAATAATAATAAGATGAAAATTTCAAGAAATTCACATTCACAACAAAACTATCACAAACAATATTTCTCAATCACTGATTAAAAAATCAACACTCAAGGCAATACACAATGCACAATGCATCATACTGTAACGGCCGGGCCTCGTCGTTATAGAAATGCCAACGGGGAAAATTTGGAGCCGAAAAAACATTTTTTGTAGTACTTGAATTTTCCCAACCTTGTCCAGATTTGGAGGAAATCAGAGCCCTTGAGGTGCGGGGAAATCTGGTAACAATCGAGTGAGTTGTTTTATTTTTGATTGCATCAGTAGTTAGATAACTCGTTAACGAATCCATATGACTTTACGAAATTGAATTTGAATGAGTAGATCTCCGAGAATTGATCTTAGCGTGACGGGACTTAAAATCGTAGAAAAGGATGGATAGCTCACTGTTTCAAAAATGCCGCTCTGGCGGGAATTGGTGTCGCTCTGGCGCCGTCGCTACAATGGGATGAGGGTCGCTGTGGAGGGCTAGACGCAACTTAATGTCGTTAATAAACCCCTAAACGACCTTATTTGTCACTTTTTGACTTTTAGAGCTAAGAAACGACCCCTAGGTGATTTCTACTCATTTTTTACCATTCTTGAGGCTAAAGGTAAGCTTTTAACTCCATGAATCCATTTTTTGATCCGTAGAATGTATTAGAATGGGTAAATATTGATGGGGGAAGGTTTTGTTATAGATTCTATGGTGGAAACAACCCTATTTTGGATGATTGGGATCATGAGTTTGATCTAGGGTTCATAGAATTGTTATAGTTTCGGTTAATTAGCGATTGTTTGTTGATTCCCGTGTTGTTGTGATTGTTTATAGACCAAGAACAAGCAGAACGAATCCGAAAAGGGAAGGATCAAGTTTTTAGGGTTTCAAGCTTGTTTCAAAGTAGGTGATAATTGTGATTCTATGATTGTGTGATGTATGCTTGTTCTTGCTTCATTATGATACTTGTATATGTATGAAGGTTGCAATGTTGATCACACTTGTTGTAAATGAGATAGATGAATTATCGATGTCATGAAATCATAACTTAAATGTATGATCTTGATGATGTACTTGTGATTGTGATTGTGGTGTGTGAATGGGATCGGTTGCCACGTTCCGGCATAACTATTGGATCGGATTGCCACGTTCCGACATAATTATGGGATCGGTTGTCACGTTTTGGCATAAATATGGGATCAGATTGCCACGTTTCGGCAAGCTAACTGTTTGAGTTTGGGTTCTGTGAGAAGACTAATGATGTTCTATAAAATGTGAAGTTGTTGGTTGTTCATAAATGTTGATGATGTTATATATGTTGATATATATGTATGTGATTATAATGTTGTTGATTTGTTTATGTTGCACTAGTGGGATAACTGTGTGATCCAACAAATACATTGTTGTTGTGTACTGATTCTGCACTTGCTCTTATTTTTGTCTAGTACAAGGCATCTTCACGCGACTATTGACAGACCTCGCTTACAAAATCAGTGATCGTCGCTTCGAATTCAAGGGTGAGCCAATTCTTTCGGGCTTCCATGGAATTCTCCTTCGTCTATGTCCACCTTTTCCGGACTTAGACGCTGGTTTTAGTTAGTTGATTTGTTCATTAGATTTGGGGTTGCATTCCTTTTTGTTTAGACTTGTTGAACTTTAGATGTTTTGGTACATTGACTTTCTGGTTCTAGGTATTAAATTTCCGCATTTGTTTAGTTAATTAACTTGCTTCCGTAACTTAATTGCCTTAGTATTGTTTTAGTTACTTAGTTTGGTTGTAGTAGTAGTTCTCCCATCGGATGGTTAGTGTGGGTGACAATCACGACGGTTTGAGTCGTAACAAAGTTGGTATCAGAGCTTAGGTTCGTTGATCTCGATGTACCGAAACGAGTCTAATAGAGTCTCGCGGAATGGTACGGGGACGCCTTAACTTTTCTTTGAGAAGCTATAGGACTTTAGGAAATCTCTATTTGCTCTTGTCTTCTTTCATACTATGACTTGATTCCAATTGGTATCTAACATCCTTCACTTTTCTATTCGTAGATGGTTAATACTAGGTATAACAGTGTTAGGCCTGTAGCTCCTGTCAATCTCCAGCTGATGAATCTGCGGTGAAAAGTCGCGGTCGAGGCAGAGGTAGAGGAAGAGCTAGGGGTAGAGCCCGTGGAAAAGTAGCGTCTGTTGAAAATGAGGTACTTGTTTAGAATGTGCATTTGAATGAGAACCCAAATGCGCATAATGAGGAGATTGAGGAGAATGTGGATGTTGAAGATGTTGAGGAAAATGGACAAGAGGAAGCGGTGCTAGCGGAGACTACGATTATTCCTCCCATCGATCCGGTGTTGGCTCAATAGATTATAGCGTTCTTGAAAGGGTTGGCTGGTCCTAGAGTGCTTCCATCTGCTCAAGCAACTCAAGCTCCCGCTAATCCTCATGTTGCTAGCACTGCGCCCAAGACGGGTGGAAATGTAGGTACTGATGCTTTCTTCTGTCCTTTGTTAGGTTATGTTATGACTGGGAACAAGCATGACATGTTGACTAAGTTTCTAAAGCTTAAGCCTCCAGTATTTCTTGGGTCTGAGACTGAAGATGCTTATGAGTTTATCTTGGACTGTTATGAGAGGCTGCATAAATTGGGCATTGTTCACCAACATGGAGTTGAGTTCGTATCTTTCCAACTTCAAGGTGAGGCCAAGCAGTGGTGGAGAGCTTATAGTGCATATCTTCTACTTTACCTCCACTCAATTGGACTCAATTTCATGCTTTGTTTCTAGAAAAGTATATGCCCAGAACTTTGAGAGATTGCAAGAAGGATGAATTTATGGCTTTAGAGCAAGGTGGTTTGTCTGTGGCTGCTTATGAGGCCAAGTTCCATGCCTTATCCAGATATGCTACGCAGTTGGTTACTACTAGGAGGAGAGGATCTGGTTGTTTATTAGAGGTTTGAATTCTGAGTTGCTAGTATTATCTGTTCATATGACTTTTGCATGGAGGAGTTTTAATGAGGTGACATATTATGTTAAGAAAGTGGAGGGGGTGAGGCGAGACGGTGGCAAAAAGGGCAAAAAATTCTGGCAACTTTGAAGGCTCTTACTCTAAGGGGTCTGGAAGACCAACACTTGCAGCTAATCCAATTTAGTTTGCTATTCCTGCCTCTACAGGTAACTATTCAGGAACTCTATCTCATAATTTTCAGGATAGTCAGAGTGTCGTGCCTGCGACGGGAAACAAACCATCTTGTGATCGTATTTGCTACAACTGTGGTGAACTTGGGCACATGAAGAAAGATTTCCCCCATTCTCATATGTTAGATTCCGCACAGCCGCAACAGTCTAGAGCAGTGGTATCCACGGGGAATGGTAATAATGGTAGAGGACGTCCACAAGGTGAGTGGAGAGGTAATCAGCAAGACCGTGGAGGTAGAGGAAATGGTAACGGTAATGGAGGTAGGGGAAACGTGCAACCAGGCAGGGAAGTGGCTCGTTAAGATGACAGAGCTCAATGTTATGCTTTTCCAGGAAAAAATAAGGCGGAGACATCCGACACGGTGATCACATGTACTATTCTTGTCTATGACCGAATGACTAATGTGTTGTTTGATCGGGGTTCTACTTATTCATATGTATCTGTGAGATTTGCCTCTGATTTTGAGATGATTTGTGACTATACTTGATGTTCCCATTCGTGTTTCTATCCTCATTGGAGAGTCAGCCATAGTCACCCATGTCTATCGTGCTTGTCCTATTGTGTTTATGGGTTTTCAGACTTGGGCTGATTTGGTGATTTTGGGTATGATTGACTTTGCCATAATCTTAGGCATGACTTGGTTGTCCCCCTATTATGTTGTGCATAATTGTAATACTAAGTCTCTGACTCTAGAAATTCCGGAAAGGGAGAGATTAGAGTGGAAAGGGGTGTATAAGCCTAAGTAAGCTAAGATTATATCCTCCATTTGGGCTAGTAAATTAGTAGAGCCAGGTTGTTTGGCTTATTTGACTCATGTTAGGGATGTTGAGATTGAGGCTCCATCCATTGGGTCTATTCCTGTGGTGTCTGAATTTAGTGAAGTGTTTGCAAATGACTTGTCGAGTATTCCCCCGGATACAAATATAGATTTTTGCATTGATTTGGAGCTTGGTACTCGTCCCATTTCTATCCATCCATATCGCATGGCTCCGATAGAATTAAGAGAGCTTAAGGCTCAAATCCAGCAGATCCTTGATAAATAATTTATTTGCCCTAGTGCTTCCCCATGGGGTGCTCCAGTTTTGTTTGTTAAGAAAAAGGATGGTAGTATGAGAATGTGTATAGATTACCGGCAATTAAATAGAGTCACTATTCGAAACAAGTATCCTTTGCCTCGAATAGATGATCTCTTTGACCAATTGCAAGGGGCATCGATTTTCTCTAAGATTGATCTAAGATTCGGTTACCATCAGTTAAAAATTAGACCAGAAGATGTGCCTAAGACGACGTTTAGAACTTGTTATGGGCACTATGAGTTTTTGGTTATGTCTTTGGGTTTGACCAATGCGCCTGCAACTTTCATGAGTTTGATGGATGGGGTGTTCAAGCCATTCCTTGATTCCTTTGTGATAGTCTTTATTGGTGATATTTTAGTTTATTTGAAAATTGAAGAAGAGCATGCCAACCATCTTCATACTGTTTTGGCTGTTCGTGGGAAACAAAAGTTATATGCTAAATTTTTCTTGTGTAAATTTTGGTTGAAATCAGTTGCATTTTTGGGGCATGTAGTGTCAAAAGAAGGTGTAATGGTAGATCCTCAAAAGATTGAAGCGACATAGTTCTGTGACGGAAGTTAAGAGTTTTGTGGGACTCACTAGCTATTATCGTCGATTTGTTAAAAAATTTTCTTTAATTGCGACTCACTTGACTATCTTGACCAAAAAAGAGATACCATTTGAATGGACTGAAAAATGTGAGGAGAGCTTTCAAAAGCTCAAGACTCTCTTGACCACCGCAAATATTCTAGCATTATCGGTGGAAGGTAAGGACTTTATAGTTTATTGTGATGCTTTTCATTCTAGAATGGGTGTTGTGTTGATGCAAGATAAGAATGTTATCTCCTACGCGTCGCACCAATTGAAGGTGCACGAGAGAAATTATCCAACCCATGATTTGGAGTTGGCGGCGGTAGTATTTGCTCTTAAGATTTGGCGGCATTATCTTTATGGTATTAAGTGTTAAGTGGTTACTGATCATCATAGTTTGCAGCATGTGTTCACTCAAAAGGATCTGAATTTGAGACAACAACGATGGATGGATTTACTCAAGGATTATGATGTGACCATTCAATACCATTTGGGTAAGGCTAATGTTCTGGTAGACGCCTTGAGTCGAAAGGTGGTAAGTATGGGTAGCTTAGCTTACTTGAGTGTAACCAAGCGACCTTTGGCCAAGAAAATTCAGATCTCAGAGTCTAAGCTCATGCGGTTGGGCGTCTCTGAAAGAGGCAGGGTGTTATCTAGCATTGAAGTTAAGGCCACATTCATTGAGGAGATCAAGGCCAAATAATTTGAGGACGAAAAATTAAACGAACTCAAGGAGAGGATGGTGAAAGGTAAGGCACAAGAGACCACTCTTGATGCGGATGGTGTACTCAGTGTTAAAGGGAGAATTTGTGTTCCTCGAGTTGATGACTTGATTAAAAAATTGTTGGCAGAATCTCATGGTTGGCGATATTCTATTCATCAAGGTGTGACCAAGATGTATAGTGATCTGAAATGAATTTATTGGTGGTCGGGCATGAAGAAAGACTTAGCGGAGTTTGTGGCCAAGTGTCAAAGACATGCAGATTTACTTCAAAGAATGCCAATTCCGGGGTGGAAATGGGAAGTACTAGCTATGGATTTTGTGGTTGGTCTTCCCAAGACTTTGGGGAAGTTTGATTCTATTTGGGTAGTGGTTGATAGATTGACAAAATCAACCCATTTCATTTCGATAAGAACCGATTATAATATTGAACAATTGACTAAGATTTATGTGAAAGAGATAGTGAGGCTGAATGGTATGCCCCTTTCTATCATCTCAGATCGTGGTACCCGATTCACTTCCAAGTTTTGGAGGAAATTGCGTGATGAATTGGGCACACAACTCACTTTTAGTACATCCTTTCATCCACAGACGGATGGACAATCGGAGAGGACTATTTATGTATTAGAAGACATGTTGAGAGTATGTGTGATTGATTTTGGAGGGAATTGGGATAAATTCATACCTTTGTGTGAGTTCTCCTTTAATTATAGATATCACTCCAGCATTGATATGGCACTATTTGAGGCATTAAATGGGAGGGGTTGTAGATCACCCATAGGTTGGTTCAAGGCTGGGGATGTTAAACCTTTGGGGGTTTATTTAGTGAAGGATGCTCAAGATAAGGTGAGGAGTATTCAAGCTAAACTTCTAGCACCCCAGAGTAGATAGAAGAAGTATGCGAATAATAAAGTAAGAGACATAGAATTTTAGACTGGTGAGAACGTTCTTCTTAAGGTATCACCCATGAAAGGGGTGATGAGATTTGGTCAGAAGAACAAGTTAAGTCCTAGATACAATGACCCATTTGAGGTTCTTGAATGTGTAGGGCCGGTGGCGTATAGATTGGCCCTACCCCATAATTTATCCGGTGTTCATCCGGTATTTCATGTGTCTATGTTGAAGAGATATTATGGTGATGGAGATTATATCATTAAGTGTAACTCAATTGTGCTAGACAAAGACATCCAATATGAGGAGGAACCGATTGCTATTCTTGATCGTGATGTGCGTAAGTTGAGGACCAAGAAGATTAAGTTCATTATAGTTCAATGGAAGCATCGTCCAGTTGAAGAAGCTACTTGGGAAATTAAGAGGGACATGCGAGACAAGTATCCCCAATTGTTCGTCGAATCAGGTACTACTTCATTCTTTCCTTAGCCTACTTTTCCTAAGTTTTGTCACTCGGGGACTAGCGATGGGTAAATTGGTATATATTGTAACGACTGAGTTCCGTCATTATAGAAATGCAAACGGGGAAAATTTAGGGCCGGAAAAACTTTTTTGTAGTACTTGAATTTTCCCAACCTTGTCCAAATTTGGAGGAAATCGGAGTCCTTGAGGTGTGGGGAAATCTGGTAACAATCGGGTGAGTTGTTTTTGTTTTTGATTGTATGAGTAGTTAGATAACTTGTTAACGAATCCGTACGACTTTACGGAATTGAATCTGAATGAGTAGATCTCCGAGAATTGATCTTAGCGTGAAGGGTATTTTCTGAGTGTAGTGGGTTAGAGGTGCGTTATGAAATAGGATTTTGGAATTCCTTTAGTTGACTCTCTGGTCCCGTTTGTGCTGCTCTGGCTGGAGTATGGGCGTGCTGGCGGGGCTACTATGATGGAAGGATGGTCGCTGGCGGGCGTGACAGGACTTAATATCATAGAAAAGGATGGATAGCTCACTGTTTGAAAAATGCTACTTTGGCGGGACTTGGTGTCGCTCTAGAGCTGCCGCTACAGCGGGATAAGGGACGTTGTGGAGGGCCAGACGCGACTTAATGTCGTTAATAAACCCCTAAACGACCTTATTTGGCACTTTTTGACTTTTAGAGCTAAGGAACGACCCCCATGCGATTTCTACTTGTTTTTCACTATTCTTGAGGCTAAAGGTAAGATATTAACTCCCCGAATCCATTTTTTGATCTGTAGAACGTATTAGAATGGGTAAGTATTTATAGGGGAAGATTTTGTTATAGATTCTATGGTGGAAACAACCCTACTTTGGATGATTGGGATCATGAATTTGATCTAGGGTTCATAAAATTGTTATAGTTTCGGGTAATTAGGGATTGTTTGTTGATTCCCGTGTTATTGTGATTGTTTGTAGACCAAGAACAAGCGGAACGAATCCGGAGAGGGAAGTATCAAGTTTCTTAGGGTTTCAAGCTTGTTTTGAGGTAAGTGATGGTTGTGATTCTATGATTGTGTGATGAATGCTTGTTCTTGCTTCATTATGACACTTGTATATGTATGAATGTTGCAATGTTGATCACACTTGTTATAAATGAGATAGATGAATTATCGATGCCATGAAATCATAACTTAAATGTATGATCTTAATGATGTACTTGTGATTGTGATTGTGGTGTGTGAATGGGATCGGTTGCCACGTTCCGGCATAACTATTGGATCAGATTTCCATGTTTCAACATAATTATGGGATCGGTTAGCACGTTCCGACATAAATATGGTATCGAATTGCCACGTTTTTTCAAGCTAACTGTTTGAGTTTGAGTTCCGTGACAGGACCAATGTTGTGCCATAAAATGTGAAGTTGTTGGTTGTTCATAAATATGGATTATGTTGTATATGTTGATATATATACATGTGATTATAATATTGTTGATTTGTTTATGTTGCACTAGTGGGATAGCCGCGTGATCCTACCAGTACACTGTTATTGTGTAGTGATTTTGCACTTGCTCTTATTTTTGTTGAGTACAGGGAATCTTCACGCGACTATTGACAGACCTCGCTTACAAAATCAGTGATCGTCGCTTCGAATTCAAGGGTGCGCCAATTCTTCCGAGCTGCCGTTGAATTCTCCTTCGTTTATGTCCACCATTTCCGGACTTAGATATTGGTTTTAGTTAGTTGATTAGTTCATTAGATTTGGGGTTGTATCCCTTCTTGTTTAGACTTGTAGAACTTTAAATGTTTTGGTACATTGACTTTCAGGTTCTATGTATTAAATCTCCGCATTTGTTTAGTTAATTAACTTGCTTCTGTAACTTAATTGCCTTATTATTATTTTAGTTGCTTAGTTTGGTTGTAGTAGTAGTTCTCCCACCGGATGGTTAGTGTGGGTGCCAATCACGACAGTCTGGGTCGGGACACATACCTAACACATTATCTTTTTCTTTAATCCCCTTTCTATCGCTAAGGTTATTCAGTATGAGCAATTTAACTCATCATCTCATTCTCATTACTCCCCAACTCACACAATAAAGAGAATACAATATTTTACAAGCTTTAACAAGGCTTTAGAGGTTCACTTGTCTTAATCGATCAAAAATCACTCCGGGACTTGTACTTTTCCCTTTAGAATGATATCCAAACAAACGCAATCTTGTCAAACAAGGATTTACAATGAGATTTCGAAACCAACAACACCTATATCAAGTAATTCAAAAATTAGGTCATATCGACTTAAAAATTTTTATTTCTGAAATGAGGTTTAAATCTGGAAATCATTACTTGGATACGTTACCCAAATCATTTAGAACTCATTAGTGAAAATAATTTCTAAAAAGGAGTTGAAATCAACTCACCGCCTGTCTGCTGCTAGGTCCATCAAAGCTTTTGGGTTCTAGAAGAACCCCCAATTTTACCATCCATAAACCTTCCTTTGATCACTTAAAAATCATTCTTAATATTGGGTAACAAAAGATTTAGAGTGAAGAATCGTTACCCAAATATTTTATCTTGAAATCGCCTCAACGAAAAGCTAAAAATTGAATAATAGGGGAGAAACTCTGAAATTTCAGACCAAAAATCCTTTCAAGTATCGCTTTCTGATACGCTCAAATTACACCTCCTTACAGAAGCATAAGCGATCGTTATCAAGTACAGAACCCAACTTGTAGGTTGGGGTCGATCCCACGAGGAAAATGGTTTAGACTTTACTTTAACTCACGATTATATTCGATTAGTCAAAGTACTTCCACAAAAACAACAATTAACTAAAAAAGGGGGGTTTTGTGAAACGAATTGTAAGAACTCAGTAAGCAATTAATAAACAAAAGTCAAGTTCGGTTGTTATCAAGATGAGAAAATTAACTAGGGTTTACGTGTTCACCATAAGCTCATAACGCAGTAATTCTAGTAATCATAATCCTTTCCTAGTGTATTACATACAAAGTGATA
>JAJOOS010031189.1:0-11505 GCA_029582725.1 Solanum chiquidenum
TTTTTTTTTATTTCAAATATTGATTTAGCAATCCTCCAAAGCAATTTTCTTTTTTCTATTCCTTTTAGGTTTTTACACCAATTTGCAAGAACATGTGTTGCACTTTTTTGGGTTCAATTAGTGGGAATTCCTCTTGAACAACAATTTTCAGTGTTGAACAAAGAAACATAACAAAAAAATAATAATTAAAATGAAAAACACAAGAAAATTTAAAAGGACAATAAAATAGTAATTAAAGTCCCACCTTTTGCATATCAGCAATTTTCAGGTGTGGTTTTATGTCTTTTCTCATAATAAACTCTAGCTAATTTTTATATGTCTCGTTCATAGGTTCTTCATAAAAAATTATCATCTTTATGAGATAGAAGAACTACTTCAAAGTTAGTACAATCAAATATTTATTTTAATAACGGCAGATATATAATATATAATGTAGCTGATATAGAAATAGCCGGCAAAAGAAGAGTTTCTACTAAGAATCTGAGTTATTTAAAATTTGAATTTATTACGTTGATAAACTATTCTTTTGCATAAATCTCTTCTAGCCAGATTCAAATATAGAATAAATAATGAAAAATACATATATCCAAAATGAGCAATGGAGAATTACTCATTCAAACTTTTTCCTAAAATTATTTAGTAAACAATATCTTATCCTTAATCTTTGACTTTTGTGCTAATAACGTGAAACTAAAAGTAACAATATGAATTGAGAAAATAGACAAAGAAGAGTTAAAAAAAAATAAAGGAAAATCTTTTTTCTGTCTTCAAAGTTTATTCAAATGTGTACAATTAGTTAATAATTTGTTAATTAGCCAATTACCACCAACTGTGTTAATTTTAGTCTGCCACTTAGCAACTTCTCATGATTTTGGCCTACTTTATTATAGAAGATTTTCTCAAAACCTCATTTTTCTTCGACGGATCTTTCTTTTTAATTCATTTTCTTTCCTCCTTAAATTGATCGGATTTTTTGAAAGTGGGTACTACTTTCCCTTCTCTCTGTTGATTTTAGCAGAAATTGACTGTTTTATTCATTCTCTCGATGGAGTAATATGGTGGATGCTTACTGGAGTTACACCAGCAGTGGGCAGCAGCACGCAACGCCGATGACTCTTACTCATGTCGCAAAACATACTCGCACCGAACGTGGTATCTATATCAACTCTCTTTGTATTAAATAATTCGAGATTTTGGCTTTTTTATCTGTTAGTTGGATGAGTTTGTAGAATCTATGGCTTAGTCATACTTTTTCGATCAAAAACATAATTTTCGTGACTTGTAGAAATTAGGGTTTATTCATTTACTTTTTTCGTCAAAAACTTATTTTTTATGTCTTGTAGAAACTAGGGTTTCTTCATTAACTTTTTTCAGTCAAAAACTTAATTTTTATTGCTTTTAGAAACTAGGGTTATTCATTTACTTTTTCAATAAAAAACCTAATTTTATGGCTCTTTTGTTGTGTTTGGTGTGATATAGTTATGGTAGGAATTGGGAGAACATTCACCAAGAATGTCTACAGAAGTAAGTTCTTACAACCCAAAGTACACACTAGACGTGATATGACAAATAAGACACTAAAAGATCCTATGCAAGCAACTTGACATAAGCATGATGTAAATAAATACAATTTAAGAGATATAGTCAATATAAATCTCAAATCATAACATGATATAAAACAAAATCAACAGAGTATATAAGAGATACGCGGATTACTACTAAGTTTAACACATGCCTTTCTAATATCATAAGAGTGGTTGGGATGTAACTCATATATCACATACAAGTCTGAAACTGAAAAGACAATAAAAGCAATAAAGTGTCTATGGTTTTTCACTCAAACCATGAGGACTCACCAATCAAAGGGATCAAGCTGAGCAAACCCGATCTAAGCACGTCTGGGAGGAGGAGCATCAGACCATATATTATAGGAAAATATAGGCACAATTTTGCATTAGCACATTGAATCTACTAAGTATGATAAATCCATAAAAACATACACATATGCATGAAAATATGAGGAACTTTAAACATGATATGCATGACCAACTAAAACATAGTAAAAGCCTTTAAAGAATCCATGAATCATAATCAACTTGAATACATACTTCAATCCATTTGAGAAGCTTTCATAAAACTTTAAGAAAAATATAGTTCATTTGTGAGATAATTATCGTTAACCAATAATAATACCATGTGAACTATAATACATAATCTTGCATGACTAGGCCTTCGCATAATTTGGTCAAAACCGAAAAAAATGACCGAACTGATTTTTTAAAATTTCGGTTTTGCTTTTTCGGTTAAATCGGTCGGCTTCGGTATTCAATTTTAAAATCTCGATAATTAGGTTTGGTTTTCGGTTTTTTAGTGTTTTTTCTTGGTTAACCGAAAAACTGAATTTTATATAATACATTATCATATATATATATATAAATATTTTATTTTTTTTATGCAAATTACTTCACTGAAAAGCCCAACCCAATAAATCCCATTATATATTTACATTATCCTTAACAGTTGTCCACCCAGAGCCAAAGTCCCAAATAAAATCTCAAACACTAACACACCTTCACGCTTCCTAACTCTTAAGAGCGAAGAACAACCGCGACCCATCGACGGATTCTCACTGGCACGAGCAAGTTTCTTGTCCACGATTCTCACTGACACGAGCCATCCTTCAGTGTGAATTGTGATTGTCTATCTGTTTCAGGAATCACGAACACAGCTCCATCTGAAGGGTAAGCTTCTTAGCCGCGAATCGTGATTCTCCATTATACTCCTCAGCTTCTTTTTCTTTCTTTTTAAAAAAAAAACTGATTTAATTTTAAGTGAGGAAGGAAATATTTTGAAAACTAAGGGTTCACGAGATTCATCTATCATCACATACTAATTTATGAGCAAATTTGACTTCAACCGAAAATCCATTAATGACATTAAATTTCTATTTTTCTATTTGCTGGAAAAACATAAATGTAGTATTATTATATAAATTCATATGTGTTTTCTTAAATGTGTACTAGAAGATTCAAAATTTACTTTTTCGTATGGGTTCTCAGTTCTCAAATATTTTCTTCTTTTTTTGTGCAGATGGCAAAAATTGGAAGTAAGATAAGTGAAAGTGGGGCTTCACATGAAATCATACATAATACTTCATCTCCTATTGAAGTTGAAGCTAACATTGAAGCTTCAAAGAAAAAAAAGTCATGGAACCTAGGGTTGCTTGTTGGAAGCATTTCGAGAAGTTCATCGATAAAGATGGAGCTACTAAAGCAAAATGTAATTACTGTGGAAAAACTTATGCTGCTACTACAAAAGGTAATGGTACTTCGGCTATGAATAACCTTTTGTATAACAAAAAGTGTCCTAACTTTCCCGCTACCGTGGATGATGGTAAAAAATTAAAAAATATTTTACCATATTCAACGGTAGCAAAGGAAGGGGTGATTAGGACTTGGAAATTTGATCAAACACAAATTAGAAGAGCTTTAGCTCAAATGGTAATTGTTGATGACTTGCCATTTAGTTTTGTTGAGAAGGAAGGTTTTAGGAAGTTCATGAAAATTACAGTGCCACAATTTCATATTCCTTCTCGTAGAACTTTTACAAGAGATTGTTATGAACTTTATGATGAAAAAAATCTCTTGAAGAAGTATTTCAAAGAAGCACGTCAAAAAGTTTATCTTACGACAGATACTTGGACATCTATTCAAAGAATCAACTACTTGTGTCTAAGAACCCACTTTATAGATAGAAATTGGACTTTTGATAAAAAAAATATAATTTTTTGTCCTATTTCTAGTCATAGAGGTGATGATATGGAAACGTCCATTACAAATTATTTTCTTGATTAGGGTTTGAATAATGTGTTTACCATAACAGTTGATAATGCTAGTTCTAACAGTGTTACCGTGAAAGAAATGTCTAAGCAATTGATTAACTGGGGAACAAACATAATTTAGGGTCAACATCTTCATGTGAGGTGTATGGCGCATATTCTTAATATTATTGTGCAAGATGAATTGAAGGAAGTTGGTCAGTCAGTCAAGTGAGTGAGACAAGCCGTGAAATACATTTGACAATCTCCCGCAAGAATTAAAGTTTAAAGAATGTTGTAAATCTCAATTGATAACTTGTAAGAAATCATTATTGTTAGATGTTCCTACTAGGTGGAACTCTACATACTTGATTCTTTATACAGCACAATACTTTTAACTTGCATTTGAAAGATATTGTTTTAATGATATTGGGTTTCTTGATTATCTACGTACTCATGTTTGTGAAGATGGAACTAAAGCAGGTGTCCTCACTAGTGTTGATTGGGAAAACGTGAGGTCAATGATTAAGTTTCTTGAAACTTTTTATACACTTACTTTGAAGTTCTCTGTTTCAAAGTATGTTACAAATAATGTGCACTTTGTGGAAATTGATGAGCTTGATCTTATTTTGAAAGAGATGATAGAAAATGAAGATTCTAACTTGAAAAAAATGGCAAAAGGTATGAAAGAAAAATTTAGAAAAATATTGGGGTGAACCGGATAACATGAACAAAGTGATCTTTATATAATCTATCTTGGATCCTTGTAACAAGCTTGATTATGTTTGTTATTCAATTGGTAATATGGTTGGAAAAGAAATTGGGGACCCACTTGCTGATGCAGTGGATAAATATATGAAAGCTTTGTTTGATCATTATGTTAAGAAATCAACAAAAGTCTCTTTATTTGCATCATCTTCACCTACTTCATCTGGGAACTCATCGAGTATATCTAGTGTGAGTGGTGATGGCAACTTTCAGAAAAGAGGATCAGTGAGAACGAAACAAGAATATGTGAGGCATAAAGAATTTATCGGAAGTTCAAGTAAAAAATCAGAGTTAGGTAGATATCTTGCTAAAGATGTTGGGCCGATGATTTTGATATATTTAAGTGGTGGGAAGTTTATGAGCCAAGATTTCCTATTCTTGCTGAGATGGCTCGTGATGTATTAGCCATTCCTATTTCAAGTGTCGCATCTGAATGCACATTTAGCACGGGAGGTCACATTTTTTATCCTTTTAGTAGTTCATTGACTCCTAAACTAGTGCAAGCTCCTATTTCTCTTCAAGATTTGCTTAGAAGTGAACCAATTCCAATTAATGTTGAGAAGATTTGGAGTATCTAGAGCTACTTGAACTTGGTAAGAATTTTATATTTTGTGTTCATTATATCAAAAATAGATTCTTATTTATGTTGCTTATATCTAACAAGTTCTTTCATATTTTTGTAGATATGGCTCATAGTGGAAATGAATCTAGTATTGTGGATGTGCAGTTATAGCTATCAAACAGTGATATGTGTGGTAGTGGTTACTTGCACTGATCGAGTTGGACTACAGTGTTGTCTACTGATTCTTATTTTGTGTTGTTGGTTCTTGTTTTGACTACTAATTGCTATTTTGTATTGTTGGACTGATGGTCCTTGTTTTGTACTGTTGTTGATGTCTAATACTCTTGTTTTCTTAGCTTTTTATTGCATCTTAAACTTGAAGTGTCACTTTGTAAAAAAAAATGAATAGTACATTAGTGATTAGTGTTTCATTGTCCATGTATGTGTTAACGATATTCAATTACTGCTATTTGTATTTGTTTCTTGTGCTTGCCTACTTGGTTACCGTTGATGACATGAGTAAAATTACTAAAATGTGTTTCTTGTGCAGTTGTGCTTGCTTGGGAATCCACAGGGGGTAAGCACTAAGCAGTGCAACTTGTACTTTTTTTGGCATTCATGTATATGTAGTACAAATATAGTTTATGCATATCAGTTGTTGCTGATTAAGGATAGGCATAGGTAGTACAGATATGTAGTGTGTTACCGATAAGTGTTTAATGTATATGTTAATGATATTCAAACCAAAAAAATTAATTGAAATAAACCGAACTAAGATTGTAAAGACTGAACGGAACTGAATTAATTTCAGTTTAGTTTCAATTCATATTTTTTTTTTCAAATTAAAATCCAAAAAATTGAACCGAATGTCGCAAATTAAATCGAACCGACCGAATGCCCAGCACTAGGCATGACCCTCACACTGCAAAGGGAATCTACTTGCCAAGATAGGCTGCATCACATTAATTCATAATTTTTATTGTGGATCCACTAGTTAGGTCATTTAACACAATCCTACAGGGGTACATAATTTAGGAAAATGAGATTACTTCTAGAAACCCGGTTTCTATTAACGAAACAGCATACATCTCAAAGTTGTAACACCCCAAGTATTCTAAGTGAAGGCCCGCACCATTCTTTATTTACATGTAAATTCTTCAAGTGATTCTTAAATTTCTCTTAGGTGCAAAAGGTCAATTCATTAGTGTGGGAATGAATTTAGATATGAATTAAGGTCACAAGATCCCCTTAGCACAAAATTGAGTTGAAAGATTCCTTATCGATTAAGTTTTGACAAAAGATTCTACTTAGGTCAGCTTCAAACCCTTATATATCTCAAAATATACTGAATTAGGTTACCCATAATCTATCAAATTCAAGGCCTATGAGTTCTCTTTCAAATGTCACCAAGTTTACCTTATTTTGAGTCAGAGTAAAAAGTTATGATTATTTTACCAGAGCTTACCGCAACAGAGTTTCCTAAGTAAGTTCCTACAAATATTTTCTACAAGTAGAAATTTCTATGACCCGTACTGTCAACTCGTAGAAAACTTCAGATAAGTGAAATTTTGGGGTTCCATTCCTATGGATCCATCTATGGGTCATAGAAACTCCTATGGTTCGTAGTTTGGACCCATAGAATGAACTTTTGAGCCTTAAAACTTAAAATGAATTTTACGGATTGGATCAACAATCCATAGAAACTTCTACAGGCCGTAGTTTGGATCCGTACAATGAAATTTAGATCCTTATAATTTAGTATGAATTACACGGTTGGGATTTATGGTGCGTAGACCAAACCACAAACCATAGATGGCCTAGTGGAAGGGTTTTGTCAACTTTCTAAGAGGGGTAGTTCAGTCTTTTCTCATCCCTTTTAAGCCTAAACCATGAAATTTTTAACCCTCATTAAGGTTTTATATAATATCAATTGACCCTATTACTCTCATTAACACTTCCAAGTCATAGACCAAGGATCCAAGAGGAGTAAGCTAGGGTTTTCAAGCGTTCTTCCAGTTTCGCCAAGAACTTTGTTCTTCCAGGTATGTAAGGCTATCATAGTGCTGGATTGAGTTCATCCTCACACCCTACAACTATCTAAATTCTATAAAAGAGCAATCTAGGGATTTATCCAGGATTTTGAGTATTGTTGAGATGAGCAATATCGTTGAGTTCCGAGTTCTTGATTTCTAAGTGTTGAGTTTTCTATATTGTTATTGAGATCCTTGATTTGATATGTTCATGTCTATATTTTAGCATGAATCCTATTTTGAGTAATAATTTTTGAGAATCTTTTAAAGCAAACAATTTTGTCTTAGATTGATTTTCTAAGAAAGCAAAGATGAGTTTTGAGAAATATCAAGTTTTAAAACATGATTTGAGTAAGAGTATAAGGAAACTAAGTATTTCCAAATGTGTCACTTTTTACATTGAGAAAAGATAAATTTTGATTTATAAATGAGTTAATGAGTTTAGAGATATTCATAGCAATTTGTCACGACCCAGACCGTCGTGATTAGCACCCACACTAACCCTCCGGTGAGAAAACCATGACTACATCCCAAACTAACAACTTAATCAAAAACTAGGCATTTAAAGATATAGAAGCAGATTTAAATGACTATAACAATGCGGAGTTCCCATAAACTCCAAGGTTTAAACAATTAACTAACCAAACTAATGCGAAAATTCAACCCCTAGAACCTGAAAGTCATTGTACCAAAACTCTAATAACGACAAGTCTAAGAACAAGGGGTACAACCCTGAAACTAAACAACACCTTAAATAAAAGTCTGAGTCCGAAAAGAATGGACTTAAACAAGAGAGATCCATGGCAGCCTAGAAGAACTGGCTCACCCTTGAATCCGGTCACGCTCAATAGTTACCTAGCTGAGGTCTATCAATAGCCACCTGAAGATGTCATTTACTCAACAAAGAAAGAGAAAGTGCAGTATCAGTACACAACCACAGTGTACTGGTAGGATCACGCGGCTATCCCAATAAGTGAAACACATGCAAGTAACCACAACATTATAAAACAGGCATATACCAAACATATACAATATTAGTCATCTTTTCAGGATCAATGTAGCATCACACATGCTCAATAATACACATTGGTTATCAATTTAGAGCAACATACAGTTTTCCAATATCAATCATCATTAGATATCAACGTAATCATCACAAGTTAATACACAACACAATTCAATGGTCTTCTCCCGAAACCCACACCTAAACTGTTAGCATACCGGAACGTGGTATCTGATACAATGGTTATGCCGGAACGTGGCAAACAATTCCATAATTATGCCGGAATGTGGCAACCGATCCAAGTTAGTTATGCCAGAACGTGGCAACTGATCCCATGTTTTTGGCGGAACATAGCAACCGATCCATTCAACAAACCACAATCACAATCACAATCACAAAGTATATTCTCACAATCATACAACAAGAGGTCATTCATGACATACAATTATTCAATTATCCTCATTTAATTCGGTTGATCAATAGTGAAACATTCGCATACATACATGCATTATAATGAGCAATTACAAACATATATCACACCAACGTGAAATCACAACCATCACCTACCTTGAATCCAAGCTTGAATCCCCTAAGGCACTTGAATCTTCCCTTTCTAGATTCTTTCTGCTTGTTCTAGGTCTAGAAACAATAATTTATACGCAAGGAACAACAATCAAAGGTCTAATTATCCCGATTATAACAACCCAATAACCCTAGACCAAACCCTTGATCCCCATACCCAGATTAGGGCTTTTTCCACCATAAATTCCATATCAAAACCCTCCCCCATCGATAATTACTCATTCTATTACATTCTATAAATAGAAAAACAGATTCGAGGAGTGAAAAGCTTACATTTAGCCTCAAGAATGGTGAAAAACGAGTAGGAGTCACTTGGGTTCGCTCTTTAGCTCTAAAAGTCAAAAAGTGCATAATAAAGTCGTTTAGGGGTTTATTAACAAGCTTAAGTCAAGCTCGCCACAATGGCCCTCACCCTGCTGCAGCGGCCCCGCCAGAGCGACAGAAAGTCCCGCCAAGGCAACTTGCACGAACCAGTGACCTCTTTAAAAAATTCCAAGATCCCCATTTCACAACACAACATCATCCCATGACACTAAAAAAATACCCGTTCACGCTAAGATCAGTTCCAGGAGTTCTACTCTCCTGAGTTCAATTTCGTAAAGTCATACGGGTTCCTTAACATCTTAGCTATCCACTCATGTAATAAAATTCATTAATAGATATCTCATTTGTTACCAAATTTCCCTAGACCTCGCTGACTCTGATTTCGTCCAAATTTGGACTAGGCTAGGAAATCTCAAGTTACTACGAAAAAGTTTTTTGGCCCTAATTCTTTCTCCATTGGCTTTTCCCTAACGGTGGAATTAGGTCGTTACACAATTACCTTTTTTAAGAGGATATTTTGAGCAGTTACCCCAAATTGAGAAAGAGTATGTTTAATACATTTGAGCATGAGTATATATTTATTGGGAGTAGTATTGAGCATCGACATGGAGATGAGTTCTGACAACTCACATTCCTCATAAATCATGTAGTCAACATGAGTAAAAGATCGTACTTTTTAGATTTCTCCTTATTATTTTCGAGCATAGCTTTAATGGATCTTCTTCGTTGAGATGTTCTATATCCCGATAAGGTATAGTACAATTTTAGCAGCGTGGGTGAGACGTTGTATCATCACGTTGCTTATAATGATAGTTATCGGTTAGAGAATCTCCCAAATACAGTTAAATGTGTATTTTTATCATATCACTTAATATGTTGAGTTCAGGGATGAGTAAGTATTTTGGAAAGTATTAATGATTTCACTCCTTTATGTTTTTACACTAGTTCTGGAAACATGCACTGCTCGTTTATTCTTTACGGTCATACAAGCTTGTATAGGTCTAATCTAACGTTGATAATAATAAATTACATTATTATTTTGTATATGTTGTTCTATGTAAATATAACAATGTCAATTAATTATTTTCATTTAATTTTGGTTATTTGTCTGTAAAATAAAAAATGTTGAAAAATATAAAACTAATTAAGATAATATAGCATATATTATGTGATATATTGATGAACTTTTGCTCTAAATTTAACAAATGGATGTAAACATATATAACAAAATTAATAAAGAAAATAAATAAATATATATTTACCATGTTTATGAGGGAAATGAATAATAAATTGATTTTACATAAATGTATAAGAATTATAAGATGATGAAATACAAAAGTGAAGTGGACTAATATTTTCTGTTCACTTTATGTAAGAGATCATCACCAATAATCTATTAAAATACGAAAATAATTGCAACCCAAAAAACTTATCATAAAATATAAAATCAGTAAATAAAATGCAAATATATGTACACACAAAAAGAAGGATCTTTTGAGCAAGATAACTAAGGAACATTAGTAAAAAAAGACACAAATAATGATACAACCCACCTTGAAAGAAGTTTCATCATATAAATTAAAAAATAATTAAGAATATTTAAACATAAATTGTGTAATTGTTTTCGGCCTATTCCTCATACTCAAATAAAGGTATTTTCAAAATCGAAAGAAGGACCATAATGTGTTTTGCCTCCAACATTCTCACGATGAAGTAATATATTGTTTTTGTAACTGAAACCCAAAAGTAGGAAATGGGTGATAAATACATGACGATGAAAAGCTTGTAGAAGTTGTGAATACAAAACTAGTAAGATGATATTTTGTTTGAGTTTTATAGATCATGTGACTATGTGATTGAATAGCATAAATTTTTCTATCCAAATTTATAGAATCCTATAAAGTATATGAAAAGGCATGATATTAGTTCCATGGAAGATGAGAGGAATTAAACATTTTAATTGAACTAATTATAGGTAATAATTAAGAAATTTAATTTTTCAATAAATGTGGGAATATGGAACAACTTTCTACAATCAAATTCAACGGATATTGTTTAGAAGTCTATTAATTTAATTTAAATTTTATTCTCTATCTTTTTTATATTTATTTTAATAGTAATTGACCTTTCAAATTTCCATGTGACTTTTCATATATATATATATGTATATATATATATATTACATATACATATATATATATATATATATACATATATTAAATGTAATTATCTTTTAAACAAATTAACTTTAAAATTAAGAGTAACTAAGACTATATAATAAATTAGAAATTTATTTACTAATATTTAATTAATTATATTATGATTTACTGTAAGAGCAAAATAGTAATCAAACTTTTACCTAAAACTCTTCCCACTTATAATATAATATATATATATATATATATATATATATATATAT
>JAJOOS010031190.1:0-11705 GCA_029582725.1 Solanum chiquidenum
TTTTTATCTCTCTCTCTCTCTCTCTCTCTTTATATATATATATATATATATATATATATATATATAGTTGTAAAATGGGTGTCCACATACATAAATTTTGTGGTAACATATATGTACACACTATACACTATGTGTAAGATGAATATACACACAACAAACAAAGTGTTGTAACCTAACCATCCATATGATATACTTGGTGTCCAAAGTGTAAACATGGCAAGAAGATATCCATGTATCACACTTGGTGCCCAAGTATATACAACTATATATACCCCTCTTCTTGTAACAAAAGAAAAGAAAAAATAAGAAAAGAGTAAGTGAAAGAAAAACATTCAATAATAGAGAAAAGCTACTACCACTACCACTTTGTGCCTCTCTCTTTCTCTCTTTTTCTTCTTGTCATTTTATGTTACTACACATGCTTTATTTTATAACACGTTATCAACACGTGTCTCTTCATCTACGAGCATCTCCAGTGGTGTATTAGCCCAAACATAAACAGTATAGAGTATATTATATTTTGCTATATAAGACTTCTTATACTTGATAGTCTAAATTTGATGTATAATGTAATTATAGTTAGTGTTATCAAGGATTTTTTGAAGGATAATTAGTACGTACTTAATTGATAATCTTGTTGGAAGAATTGAACTGAACTAAATCGTTAGAAGACTAAAAATGCATAACGTGAATTTTTAATTTGGTTGATACTTTGTTGTGGTTTTCACCTAGTATACATAATTGCTTTAAAATGAGATATAGTAAATTTAAGGAATGCATATCAAAATTAAAAAGAAAAGATATTAAATTTATTATGTTAACCTACATTGACCTTGATCAACATCATTGATTATTTTACACTTGTTTATCTTTCACTAGCTAGTCATTTACTTCTTCAATTATTATAATATGTTATATGTACTAACATGACTTATTTTATAGTTGCTTAAAAAAGGTAAGCAAAATAACATGTGAATAAGTATTTTATTTTCCTTTGGAATAATCAAAAGGACTTTTCTATCATGAAAGAATCTTTGAAGTGGCATTGACATGTTATTTAGGTTGGCAATTAATAAATTTGTCAATGGTAAGCTAATGGTATATTTTTTCTTTATAGTAAGCTTCCTTCATAATAATAATTACATTAATACTGATTTGTATATATCTACAAAAAGAGTATGCTAATTTTTTTAATTCATAAAATATGCTACATGTCTTTGAGATAATTTGACATGTAGACTTTATTAGGTCATTTATCAAGTGTTTATTTAATTCTTGGATTTTGAGGTATCATATTATTTATTGTGATTATTAGTGTTTACCTCGAGTTGCTTTATCTATGAATTACAATTGAAGAAATATTTTTTCTTAAATAGCAACAAATGAAGTCAATGTTGAGAATTAATTTGTTGATCTTTCAATAATTGAATTATTCATAAAACTTTTAAGTTGAAAATAGTATTCAGAGCCACCTTTGAGGATCAAATTTGCTTCGTTTAGAAAATTTAATAATTTGTATATGATCTTTTGAAATGTTATTATGACTAAATTTATTTGTACTATTAATAACAAAGTAACAATATTTTAAAGGCTCAAGGGTGAATTTTATTTTGGACTATATATGATGTCATTGATTGAGGTAAGACGTTGGATTCAAATTTCACCGTACCAAAAGGGTAAGACACCGATTAAAGTCTCGATGCACCATGATGATAAGATTTTGGGTTCAAGTCCCTTCCTATTTTGGCCTAACACACCTTTGTATGGATAAGACATTAGGATAAAGTCCCAATGTAATATATTGATATATAATGATGATTGAGTAAATCGATATGCTCTTGCTAAAAATTGTGAAGTCTGTCCCACTGAATATGCTCTATTCATTTAAGTGAATGTGATAGCAATACAATAAAAGTCTGAAAGATGAAAAGATTATTTTATGATTGGACATACGAATATGGACGTGAATGGAGAAAATAATAATAGTCATCATTATGATAATTATAAAAGAAAGAATATTATGAGTTCTCAAAATGACCTTTTAAAGAGTGAAGGTAATTTTTGTCATAAAAATGATATGAAAGGTCATTAGAAACATGTTTGTTATGAGACCTAATAATTTGATAAGTTTATATATCCTCCATCAAAGAAAAGGATGAAAACGTGGTGATACACTTGTAACACCCCAGAAAAAAATTTGAACTAAGACTCGAATCGTTCTTCATAGTGAGTGAGATTTTACTAAGGAATTAAAAATTTCTTAAGTGTTGAGGTCACTAGATGTAGCCCCTTGAGTTCCAAAAGAGAACTAAATTGGAAATAGCAAAATCTGAAATTTTGCAAGTTTTGCTTAAGTTATGAGTTTTGAATCAACTTCAAACGACCATAACTTTTAGCATAGAATGATTTAGATGGTATACAAGATATATAATGAAAGGTCTTTGAATTATTTTTCTAACTCCGCCGAGTTTGCTAAATTTCAAGTTTGGATGAGTGAGATATTCATTTTTGAAGTTGAGCTGTCCAGTTAAGGAAAGTTACCCAAAATTAGTAAGGGGTAATTTGGTCTTTTGATGTGAGGCCAAAATACATATTTTAAATCATTATTTGCCTCATATTTAGTATTTATACATGTTCTTTTTTAGCCTAAATTTTATGGATTGTGCTTAATAATATATTTTATTTGTAGGATTAAATTAATGTGAAGATGAAGATATTCGGAGCTAAACCGAATTAAATATGAAAGATTAAAGAAGGAAATCAAGAAGACAGCTTAATGGATTAACTTTAATATAATAATAATATTTCATATATGTTACAAAGTGCAGAATGCAAGCCGTCAATTGAGCTGCCACGTGGCATCATGGAAAGGCACTTCTAAATGCAGGCGGCGGACGAAGCAGTGTTTCAATCGGAATCCAATTTCGTTTGGTTTTAGATTCCTTATTTGTTTTGGACTCAATTATTTTATTTAGGGTTTTCTAAATCTATAAATAGTTCATAAGAATAATTATTAGAGAGAGGAGGATAAAATGTTGAAATTAATTTTTGATCTAGGGATTTTTTATCTTTTCTTCTCTTTTATTTATTTTACATCTTTTATTTGAATGATTCATTGTAATTTCTCTATGTCTATGTTGAGTTAAACTTCTCGTTCCTGGATTATATTTTCTTACAAAATGATTGTTTAGTAATTTTGATTCTACATAATTGTTTATTATATTAGTTGTTCTTATATTCTTGTGATTACTATTTCCATGCTTGATCACCATAGAGATAAATATATTATTTACTCTTGAACTCGGGAAAGGAATAGAGGGATAGAACGTGGAATATGAGGATGGAATATGAGGAGCATGATCTTTTCTTGCATATCACTTGAATTGACTTGTGTCTAGGATAGGAATATACCTAGGTACCTTGCTTGGCTCAAATACGGGAAGACAATGTAATGCTCCATAGTTGGTCCAGTCTATCCCCGCTCAACGATGTACTTTAGGGGCTGGCGCCGCGCGCCACTCAAGAGCGCCAGAGTCGCCTGCCCCCACCTATTCTTCATCGTTTAGTCCGTTTGAGTTCTTTCAAAGGGTACCTTTACTGCCCTTTGATTCTAAACACTCTAAACTACTTATAAACACCTAGAAATCATTCATAACATGAATCATAACCTTGAATTCATAATTCAAATTCAAGGTAGAGTTAAGAGTTAGATTTTGAGAATTCTTTCGAACATTCTAAGAAAGTCCCTTCAGTCCTTTTGTGGAGTCTTCTACAACTTCTAGTAATTTGTTTCAAGACTCGAGCAAGTGAGTATGAGAATGATGAGAATGTATTCACGAGTCTACTTTTTCATCATGAGATCCTTCATAACATGAACCATAACTCTTGAATTCATAAATCACATTCAAGAGAGAGTTAAGAGTAGAGTTCAGGGAAGCCTTTGAGTACAATTGTGAATTCTTTGAGATCCATAATCTATTTGAGTTAAGTTTTGAGTAAGTAAGTAAGAGAATGAGAAGAATCGTATACATGAGCTCCATAATGTTCTTTAGACCCTCGAGTCGAGTCGTTCATGCATATAAATTCCGCATGAACTCCATAAGTTGAGTATATTTGAGAAGAGTAGTATCTTCAAGTTATAATTCTTGAGTATCGAGTTCCTAACCTTTTCGAGATTATATTCCTAATCATGGGACTATTACATGTTACCCATGAAGTCCTTGAGTTGAGTAGTTCATGCCCATAACTCCGCATGAACCCTATAAGTAGAACAGTCTTAAGATGAGAAGTATCTTTGAGTCCTTGAGTTGAGTAGTTCATGCTCATCATTCCGCATGAACCCTCTGAGTTGAGTATTTTTTAAATGAGTAGTATCATTGAAGTTCTTGAGTTCCAAGTATTGAGTTATATCTATGGTTATTGAAAACCTTGCATTGAGTCGTTCACATCCACAACTCGGCATGAACCATATTTTAAGAAGTCTTTGACAAATATTTTAATTTTGTTTTAAGACTTAACCTTTGAGTTGAGTAAATATTAAAAGTAAATTTCATTTTCTTTAAAATGATATATGGGAACTAAGTATTCCCAAGAGTAAATGTTTTCACATTTACGATGAGAGGAAACTGAGATTTCCAAAAGAGTTTTGAGCAGTTTGAGTACCATATCTTTTAAGAGAAAGATTTTTGAGTAATTATCTCAAATCAAAGAAAGAGTTAAGTTTTTAAACTTATGAGCGGAGTATTTTGCGAGTAGTATTGAGCATCGATATGGGGAAGAGTTTGAGTTCAGATAACTCACGTCTCCATAAACCATGTAGCCATCATAGGTAGAAAGGATCATACTTTTTAGATGATTCCTAAGTGCTTTTTAGCATAGACTAGTGGATCCACTTAGTTAAGGCGCTCTATATGACAGTAAAGTATAGGACAGTTCTGGCAGCATAGGTAAGACGTTGTATCATCACTTAGGCTCATAGTGGTGGTTATCGGTTAGAAAAACCCCCACAGAAATTATATTACTTTATTATATGAGTAAAGTTGAGTTTGTTATTGCATTTTCTTTAACGAACTAAGTTGTTTTCCACTGTTTTAAAAGCTTTCATTATATTTCATGTGTATTGTTGCTTTATATTGATTTGAGTATCCAGAGTTGAGTACCCAGTGTCGAGTATCTAATCTTTGAGTTGAGTATCTAATATTTGAGTTGAGTATCTAATCTTTGAGTTGAGTGATCTTATTTTCTTGAGTTTAGTTGAGTTGAGTGAGTTGAGAAGAGGTAAGTATGTGTTGTTTATATCAAGTTCACGCTTATGTTATGTTTTAGAATTCCCCTTACATGCTCGTACATTCCACATACTGAGCCATTTGTTCTGCATCTTTTCATGATGCAGATACAGGTATTCAGTGTCATCAATAGGAGCTTCATTGATTCCACATGGAGTTCGAGTTAACTATAGTGAGCCTCCTTGCTTCCGGAGATTTTATTTACCTTCCAGCTATATCAGTTGTTAGGATGTTGTGGGTCTTGTCGCAACTTCCATCTTTGTCATTTAGAGGCTTCATAGATAGACAGTAGAGTTTGTGAAGTTTATATCATTTATTTTGTTAAATATTTTAAAGACTTAAGTTGCCTATTTTATGGCGAGTTGAATATATTATTTTATTCAGAGATTTTAATTTGAGTTAAAGTTTTGTATTTTAGTTTCATGAATTTTTTTCAATTTTTAATCTTTGTATGTTTGAGTTAGACTTCTGCTTGTAGTCAGCCAGGACGAGGGTTCGCTTGGGGACCAGCAATGGTTCTTGAGTGCCGACCACGTCCAGGGTATAGGCTCGGGTCGTGACAACACTTGACTTTCAAAAGTGATGTCAAGGTATGTCATTTGAATATGATAAATTTCAAAGCATGACAATGAACTTCTAATGAAAGGAATAATTATGAAGCACGTATATATGTTTATGGTCAATTCCTTGAAGAAAATGTGACTTGTGGTAAGTATCATGAAAAGTGGGCCATTCTTGAAAATAAATGTGTCAAGAGATAATAAAAATTATAAATGACATGCTCATGTATGATTTAATAAATACCACAACTCACCCCTATGGGTTAGAGAGAAATAAAGAAATTTATTTTGATATAAATGATCTTTGGTTAAGTACTTTTAGTACATCACAACTATTATGGTATGTTTTAGTATGAACTATCGAAAGGGCAAAAGAATGAAATAATTTTTTGCCATAAAATTGTCATTGGTTATGTATCTTTGTTCATCAAAAATATTTTTCCAGATATTAAATAAAAGGGAGAAGATACTAATGAGAAAAGTAAATCAAGAAACAAGTTTTACGTGTAATGATTTTGACCATGACAATAATGATATAAATTTCTCTTTGAAAGAGATGTCAGCACACAAACAATGTTATGAAATATGTGGTAGTATCCATTATTAAATGTGAGATTTGGTGAGCTAATGTGCTACTACCCAAAGATATAAAATTGCTCATGATATTGGAATTGTAGTAAGTCTCGGAAGAAACTTTTTAAGTTTCAAAGAAATAGTCAAAGAAATAAATATTGAGACTACAAAATATGGAAAGATTTAAGATCTTCATATTAATACAATCAAAGTGGGTTATAAATATTTACGTGAAAGATTAGCCATATTTGCATCTTGTTTGTGGTAACTAAATATGGGCATGATGATGGAATCACATGCAAAATAAACTACAAGTTTATTGAAATAACAGAAAAGACATAAAGTGACTCCTGAAGTTGTCCCGAATTTTTAAAAAGACACATAAACTATGCAAGTGTCCTATTACCCCTCTAAACAATCCTAAATAGATATTATTACATCACTTTCATCCACCTAACATGGAGAGTGTATGCACTCTCATAAAGAGCGAGAACAAACTAAAAAAATGAATATAATCTTATTTTTACAAGTATTTTGCTATAAAATATATTTTCTTGTTTTTCTTATTATTTTAACTTTTTCTCCTTATTATTTTTTCTTTTTCTTTCTTCCTTCTTCTTCAAAAATTTATTGTCATCTTCATTGTAGCTTCTCACTTTCAATGTCACTTTTTACCACAACTCCACCTCCCATTTTTACTACTATTAATTTAAATCTCTTCAATTTTAAAATTATATCTAAATATTTTATTACATTTCGAACAATTTGAAAAATCCATTAGATTTCAAGATGATTAGTAGGTATTATTTAGTTTTTTTATCCAAATTTCAATTAAACTTTTTCAATTTCGGAGAATTCTGATTCTTTCAAAATTATTATTTCTAGTTTTGAAGTTATATGAAAATGAGATAAATTAATTGATGATACCTTCAAAATTTTGATTTTTCTTAGAAAAACAATTAGTTTTGTTATCAATAACTCAAAAAGTCTAGAAAATAGTATAATTTTGGAAAGAAAGGAATTTGACCAAAGAAGAAGAAAAAGAAAAAAGAAAGAAAATGGAGGGGTTCAACTTGACGTGGAGGTGGGGTGAGGTGAGGGTGGGAGGTGAAGAAGAAAGAAAGAAAGAAAGAAAATAGATGGAGGGGTAGCTTGAAAGTAGGGGTGGAAGATGAAGTAGAATTTAAAATGGAATTAAAATTAAAGTAATAAAATTAAAATAAGTCAAAAAGTAAGAGAGAGAAATAAAGAAAAACTTAAAATGAAAAAAAAACTATATTTCAAATTAAATTAACAGGTGTCACATAATGATTGATGTCTGATAACACTTGCCATTTAAAATCTGGAATTGATCAAAAAATGATGTAATAATATATGTTCGAAATTGTTTAGGGGGGTAATAGGATGCCCACATAGTTAAGGTGTCTTTTTAAAAATTCGGGACAACTTCAGGTGTCACTTTATGTCTTTTCTCTTGAAATAAATATCACTTGGCATGACCGGTTGATGACCACTCCAGTTCAAATATGATACGAAAATAAATGAGAATTCATGTGGTTATATATATTGAAGAAATAATAAATTCTTCAAGAATTCTCGTGTTGTTTGTTCTCATGATAAAATTATCATTGTACCAGCTAAGGTTGAGATTGTACCTCCCAAATTTTTGAAATGTATTAAAAGGTGAATATGGGCCCGTTCACCCGCTATGTGGACCATTTACTATTATATAAATGCATCTATGTATGGTCACATGTGCTTCATTATAAACTTGCAATTTGAATTTTGCAAAGGTTGTTTGCTCGAATTGATAAATCAAGAACACATTTCAAATTATAAAACTATATTGATAATGTTGGTATATATCCAAGTGGTTTAAGCAGAAATTATATGCCTCCAATTATATCTAAACCATTGGTTATGAGAACAAAACTCCCAAAAGAAATTTGGTATGAGATGTTTTATGTAAAGTGTAGCAACACTTGTACGTATCAAGCCAACAAGGTTCCCCTATCACAATTAATTGGTTCAGGGCCAGGAACTAAATAATTCTCATTTAGAAATTTAAATGTGTGGTATATTATTCCATTGCTCCAACGTTACGCAATGCACAAAGATGAGTCCCCAAATAAGGTTGGGTGAATGTTAGATTCTCTAACATTAGGGGGAGATAAGCAACTGGAAAATAAGTTATACATAATGAATTATATGATCCTCATTAAAGATATAATTTAAGTCAATTATCAGACACATTCGCTGACCCTATGTTATAATTCAGTTATAAATGCTCCAATGAAAAGTCCTTGAAGGACATAATTTATGGCACGCCTGAAGCGTGATATATTAATCGATTCGAAAGATAAAGCTTCTTGAAGAAGAAAATGAGCAAATGATCAAGATGGTCATAATAATGAGGCAAGTGCTTTAGAAAGAGCACCATGACATAACACTTCATAAAAACCTTGGCAACGGTTCAGGTACCTGGAAATGATGAAAAATAAAGTGAGCTTGATAAGTTATGTCACATTAGAATCGATATCAAATAATCGTCGACGATATCTTGAATATAATGTAGCACTCAAAATTATAAATGGTGATGAGGATCTTGATATTAAATCTATCAAGAGTTGATAGATAAATGATTGGCAAAAAAAAAAATACAATTCAAGTAAATTTTATTTCACTTGGAAATTGATGTTCTGGACTTATCTTGTCCATATACCAATATATAATGTCAGTGGGGTACAAATGAATTATTTTGCGATAAGTAAAATCGTAAAATATAAAGTACGGCTTGTGCATTGAAAAATAAAGATTTTTTGCAAAAGTTCTGACATTATTGTAGAAAGATGTATACTCCTAAGGTGGATGAAACGAGGTTTCTATCAGACTGACAATATATGAAAAACTTAAATACGCATGATGAATGATTATCATGTCTAGCTAGACAGTAAATATTAACTAAAAAATCTTGAAGGATTTAAAAGGTTATAAGGTGATTCCATTGAATAGTACCCCAATGGCTGTAAGATCGCATAACATAAAGATCGATTTTGATCTTATTAAATTAGTACCCCCAGTATATAACATCACTCTTATTGGTGGAGATATTTGAGTGAATCAAATATCGATATAAATTATTTAATCTGATCAATTGTGTCAAGATTTATTGATCATGAAATTGCAGGAAATTATTAAGTTTGAACTTATGAAAGTTATATATTTTCATTTGGAAATACTGTCATTTCAAATCATTCCACAAGACCGTCAATTTTACTGAAAGTGTTTGTTAGTGCTTGATTGTTCCTGCTAACAAATCGAACGAGCAATTTGTCTACGTCGACAAGATCACGAATTGAGTGATTGTCAAAAATATATTTGGTTGAGATCAATAAACATACCCATAGAATATGTGATCTTCCTTCGAAAAGAGATATTCCAACAACATTATATGAAGGCAATGCCTCGTGTGCTCAACTAAGAGAAGGATACATCAAAGAAGACTGAGCAAAATATATTTTATCAAAGTTCTTATTTTTATTCATGACCTTCCAAAAAGGATGTAGCAGATGTTCAACACTCATATTCTTATCAACTTCAACCTTTGAGAAGTCGATATATAAGATTGAAATGTGTCGTCTTTGGATTGTTAAGTGATGTCTTAATCAAGGGGAGTATAATACATGTTGCACTATTTTTTCCTTAACCAAGGTTTTCTCCCATTGGGTTTTCCTGGTAAGGTTTTAAATGAGGCAACTCTTAATGTGTATTATAAGATATGTGTACTCATTTACCTTCACTAAGATTTTTCCCATTGAGTGTTTCTTGGTAAGGTTTTAATGAGGCATACTATCTATTAAGACATGGACATTCAAGGGGGAGTGTATATGAATGTCCACATAGATATATTTTGTGGTAACATATATGTACACACTATACACTATGTGCAAGATGAATATACACACAACAAACAAAAAATTGTAACCTAACCATCCATATGATATACTTGGTGCCCTAAGTGTATACATGGCAAGAAGATATCCATGTTTCACACTTGGTGCCCAAGTACATACAACTATATATACCCCTCTTCTTGTAACAAAAGAAAATAAAAAAAAGAGAAAAGACATAAAGACACCATCAAAGTTGTCCCGTATTTACATAAAGACATCTTAACTTTCAAAGTGTCCTATCACCCCACAGAACTATTTAATATCTTTGTAAATGGGTCATTTTGACCCATTCCCTCATCTATGTAGTCGCGCGTGTTTCTCACTCCCTATGATAGGATTCAACCCGACCCGACCCTATTCTTTGAAGAAAAGTCATCTTCTCCTTTCCTTTTCTTCTCTGTTTGGCTTGCGCCTCCACTATGACTATCATCATTCTCTCCAAAAAAAAGAAATTTCCATTAATTTTTCTTCATTCAGGGTTTTTTATTCAGCTATGGAGTTAGGTGACAACAAAATTTTGAATGTGGGGTTGCTTTTAGTTGCAACCCTTTTGGTAGCAAATCTCATATCTGCACTAATTATGCCCAAATCTAAGAAGTGTTTGCCTCCAGTGATTAAGGCATGGCCTATTGTTGGTGGGTTGATTTGTTTTCTTAAAGGGCCAGTTGTAATGCTTAGACAGGAGTATCCAAAGCTTGAGAGTGTGTTTACTCTGAATTTGTTGAACAAGAACATCATATTTTTCATTAATCCAGAAGTTTCTGCACATTTTTCAAATCCCCAGAAATAGATCTTAGATCTTAGCCAATGGTGGTATCTTATTTTCTTGGGGAAGATAATGAAGTCGTCAAACAAAGACACCAACGTTGATCTTGCTATGGAAAAAACCATGAAATCAAACAATTATGGCTACCAACGGCTATTTTGGGTTTAAATTTGGGGAAGATGACATAAATTAATTAAATAATTAATTAAAAAAATGACATGTGGCACTTTTAAACTGGTCCATGGCAGTGAAAAAACTGCATGACGCACCTCATGTGCGTGGTAACAACCCAGACAAGGGAATGGGTCAAAATGACCCATTTACAAAGATATTAAATAGTTCTGTGGGGTGATAGGAGACTTTGAAAGTTAAGGTGTCTTTATGCAAATACGGAACAACTTTGATGGTGTCTTTATGTCTTTTCTCAAGAAAAAATAAGCAAAGAGTAAGTGAAAGAAAAACATTCAATAATAGAGAAAAACTACTACCACTACCACTGTGTGCCTCTCTCTTTCTCTCTTTTTCTTCTTTTCATTTTATGTTACTACACATGGTTTAATTTATAATA
>JAJOOS010031195.1:0-10266 GCA_029582725.1 Solanum chiquidenum
GTTTGATCGAATCTTTGATTATGAGTAGTTAAATACCCTAGTTCTAGGGTTGTGGCTATAGTATGATTATAATCTATTAAGTTTTTATTGGGTTAATGTCAATTATCATATGAATCTTTCTTATGTTCTTGCTTTCCGTATTTCGTGACTGATCACCATTGAAATAAATATATTGTCCAAACTGAACTCGGGAGAGGAATAAGAGGATAGAATGTGGGGCATAAGGAGCATGATTAATTCTTCATAATTAGGGTTAATTTGTATCTATGATAGGGATATACCTAGAAACCATGATTGGTCACTATACATGAAGAAATCGTAATGCTTGGTACTTAATCTAGCCTATCCCCGCTCAACGATGTAGTTAGGTTGTTATTTATCGTAGGCGATTAGAGGTCGGGAGACCATGATCATACATTTAACCCTGTGATTCATTGATTCGATAGTTGATATATACCCATTTAAATGATATTAATTTCATGAATCCTGATAAAAGCTGCAGCCCTGGACCTTACCCAATCATTGTTTTTAGACCCTTGAAATTGAATCGCGTTTGTTACATTTTGTTGAAATCTTAGAATTAGAAAATAAATCACTTTGAAATCTTCATAACACTTGTGTTTAGCTAAAAGTTGGAGAAATTAAGTGATTCTAAGTGTAAGTCCATGTGGGTACGATACCCGGCTCTTTATAAGAGCCATTTTAATACTTGAACGACCACGTACACTTGTGTGTGCAAATTGGGTGCAACAAGTTCACTATAGTAGAGTTGAAGATTGGTGAGTCCTCATGTTCTGAGGACCAAGCTTCTATTTCTTATTGTCTTTACTTTTCAGTTTTGCATGTGATGTATGGGTTATGTCCCGATCACGCTTGATGTATTAGATGACTTTGAGAGTATGTTAGACTTCTGCTATGTTTTATAAACTCTTATGTTTTGAAATTGTCTTTTTAAATCTCTTAATTTTCTATTATTTTGTATGATGTATGTTAAGTGGTTTGAATGGGGCCTCTCGGGGTTTCATACGCCATGTTACGCCTAGAGTATAATTTAGGTCGTGACAAACTTGTTATTCAGAGCACAAGGTTTAGAAAGGTCCTAGAAAGTCTCATAAGCCACGTTGAGTAGAGTCTTGTTCATGGGTGTGAAGCGCGCCACATATATGAATGAGATGCTATAAGATGTTTAGGAAACTCCACTTCTTTCATTACTCTAAAGTCGTATGATAGAGTTTAACTCTATAATGTATCTCTCCTAATCCTTATTTGATGCTCTACAGGATATGGCCACTCGAAGGGCATATACTAAAGGGAATACAGGAGAAAAAATGGAACGGAAGCTCCTTCTCAAGCTCCTCAAGTTCTGATCGACCATTTGGCCGAGCAAGGGACTAATACAGATTTTAGGGCTTCTTTTCAAGTGTTGGCTCCAACGATGATGGATCAAGCCAATATGAAGGTTGTGGTTCCCGTGAACCCAAATGTGGGTACATCGGCATCTAGAGGGAAGGATTTCACTAGAATCAATCCTCTGGATTTTCATGGTTCTAAGGTTGAGGAAGACCTCCAAGAGTTCAATGATGAAGTGTATAATGTATTGATGATCATGAGAGTGACGTCGGTGGAAAAGGTGGAATTGGCTGCTTATCAACTTAAAGGTGTTTCTCAAATATGGTTCAACCAATTGAAAGAAGAGAGTGCGGAAGATGTGGGTCCTCTTGATTGGGAAAATTTCAAAGTTGCTTTCCTTGATAGGTTTTTCCCCATGAGATGAGGGAAGAAAAGGTACTTGAATTCATCAACCTTCGTTAAGGAAACATGAGTGTGAAGGAATATGCTTTGAAGTTCACACAATAGTCTCGATATGTTCCTACTATGATTGTCGATCCTATGGAAAGAATGAGTATGCTTGTTTTGGGTGTGTCCAAAATGGTGGTTAAGAAATGTCGTACCACCATGCTTATCAATGATATGGATTTTTCTCGTCTCATGGTTCATGCTCAACAAATTGAAGAGGAAAAACTTAAGTAAAGGTCTAGGGAGGCAAATAGGGGCAATACCGGTGATGGTAATTCTCACATTCAAGGTTCGATGGACATGGTCGTTCTAAATTTTGACAAAGGTTTTCCGGTCAAGGTTCTTCCAATGCTCCATCTAAGTTCAACAAAGATAGGGTGTCTAACCCTAAGACTCAAGGAAGAAATGGTGGTGGATCTTCATGTCTATGTCTACTTGTGCTAAGTGTGAGAGGAAGCACGAGGGTAAGTGCTTAGTCGCCATGGATGGTTGCTTCGGTTGTGGTAAAAGTGGTCATATAATGAGGGATTGTCCATCACTTATGTCTATGGGAAGAGAAGGTAAGCAAGCTCTGCCTAGTGGTTTGGGTGCAAGTGCTCCAAAACAAAACCGATTATGTTCACTTCAGACTCGTCATGACCAAGCGGGTTCTCCCAATGTGGTTAGTGGTATGTTGAAAGTCTTCCAACTTGATGTTTATGCTTTACTTGACCCTTGTGCTACCTTGTCTTTTGTGACACCATATGTGGCTCTGAGGTTTGATGTTCTTCCAGATGTGTTGTTAGATCCTTTTTCTGTCTCTACTCCAGTTGGTGATTCTATTATTGCTAAGAGAGTCTATAGAAAGTGTCCCATTTCGTTGTCCCATAGAGTCATTCATGTTGATC
This sequence comes from Solanum chiquidenum, assembly GCA_029582725.1. Lineage (NCBI taxonomy): Eukaryota > Viridiplantae > Streptophyta > Magnoliopsida > Solanales > Solanaceae > Solanum > Solanum chiquidenum. Next base: position 2,685 of record JAJOOS010031195.1, read on the forward strand.
TTTTAGAGCTTGATATGCTAGATTTTGATGTTATCCTTGATATGGATTGGTTGCATTCATGTTATGCTTCTATTGATTGTAGAAACTGTGTAGTCAAGTTTCAGTTTCCAAATGAACCCATCCTAGAGTGTAAAGGGGGAAATTCTATGCTTAAGAGTCGGTTTGTTTCTTGTCTTAAATCTAGAAAGATGATCTCTAAGGGTTGCATATACCATCTTGTTCGGGTTACAAATATGGATTCTAAAACCCCTACTCTTGAGTCGGTCTCCGTTGTTACGAGTTTCTGGAAGTGTTTCCCGATGATTTACCCGGTGTTCCTTTCGCAAGAGAAATAGGCTTTTGTATTGACCTTCTTTGAGATACGGAACCTATATTTATTCCTCCTTACCAAATGGCTCTAACGGAACTTAAGGAATTAAAAGAGCAATTGAATGATATTTTTGGATAAGGGTTTCATCTGATCGAGTATCTCTCCATGGGGTGCTCTAATTTTGTTTGTTAGCAAGAAAGATGGTTCACTATGTATGTGTATTGACTACCGGCAATTGAATAAGGTTACCGTTAAGAACAAATATCCTCTTCCTAGGATAGATGATTTATTTGATCAACTTCAAGGAGCAACTTACTTTTCTAAGATTGACCTTTGGTCGGGTTATCACCAATTGAGGGTAAAGGAAGATGACATTCTAGAAATGGTTTTTCGAACTTGATATGACTATTATGAGTTTTTGGTAATGTCATTTGGTTTGACTAATGCTCCGGCGGAATTTATGGATTTTATGAATAAGATGTTTAGACAATACCTTGATATGTTTGTGATCATGTTCATTGATGATTTATTGATCTATTCGAGAAGTGAAGAAGAGCATATCGATCATTTGAGTATTTTGTTGCAAGTGCTCAAGGACCAACGACTCTTTGCAAAGTTTAGCAAATGTGATTTTTGGATAAGGTTCATGGCTTTTCGTGGTCATATATTTTCTGGTAAGGGTATTGAGGTAGATCTTAAGAAGACATATGCGGTAAAGAGTTGTCCTAGACATCTATCCCCTTCGAATATTAAAATTTTCTTGGGTTTAGCCGGTTACTATAAAAGGTTTGTTGAAGGATTGTCTTTGATTACCTCTCCATTGACGACATTGACCCAAAACAAGGTTAAGTTCATATGGTCCGAAGCATGTTAAAAGAGTTTCAAAGAATTGAAGGATAGACTTACTTCCGCTCTGGTGTTGACTTTATCAGAAGGAACCAATGGATTTGTGGTTTATTGTGATGCCTCAAAAATTGGGTTAGGATGTGTCCTTATGCAAAACGGAAAAGTCATTGCCTATGCCTCAAGCCAACTTAAGATTCATGCGAAGAATTATCTTACCCATGATCTTGAACTAGCAGCGGTTGTGTTTGCTCTAAAGATTTGGAGGCATTACTTATATGGTGTTCATGTAGATGTTTTTACCGACCACAAGAGTTTGCAATATATGTTTAAATAGTAAGATCTAAATCTTCGTCAAAGGAGGTGGCTTGAGTTATTAAAGGATTATGATATGAGTGTTCTCTATCACCTCGATAAAGTAAATATGGTGGTGGATGCTCTTAGTTGGTTGTCGATGGGTAGTGTTGCACACATTGGAGATGATAAAAAAAAGTTGGTTCGAGATGTTCATAGTTTGGCCCGATTGGGTGTTCGGTTGGTTGACTCTACCAAAGGTGGTATTATGGTTCACAATGGTTCAAAATCGTCTTTTGTGGCAGATGTGAAAGACAAGTAAGGTCTTGATCCAACTTTGGTTGAGTTGAAAGAAGCGGTGCTTAAAAAGTCTGTTGAGGATTTCTCCCAAGGGGGAGATGGTGTGCTTCGATATCAGGGTCGTTTTTGTGTCCCCAATGTTGATGACTTGAAAGGGAAAATCATATCAGATTCCCATAGTTCTCGATATTACATTCACCCGGGAACCACCAAGATGTATCGTGACTTGCGAGAGGTCTATTAGTGGAATGTGATGAAGAATGATATTACATAATTCGTGGCTAAGTGTCCTAATTGTCAACAAATGAAAGTTGAGCATCAAAAGTCGAGAGGTTTATTTCAAGATATTAGCATTCCTACTTGGAAGTGGGAAGACGTGAATATGGACTTCATTGTTGGGTTACCTCGCACCCAGCGACAACATGACTTGATCTGGGTTATTATGGATCGAATGACGAAATTGGCTCATTTTATTCGCGTCAAAGTCTCTTATTCGGTTGAGGACTATGCTATGAAGTACTTGAGAGAAATGGTTAGGTTGCCTAAACTTCCCTTATCCATTATCTCCGATCGTGGTACCCAATTCACTTCTCAGTTTTGAAATTCTTTCCAACGGGGTCTTGGTACTCGTGTTAAGCTTAGTACGTCCTTTCATCCACAAACCGATGGGCAAGCGGAGCATACAATACAAACTTTAGAAGATACGTTGAAAGCATATGTAATTTACTTCAAGGGTATTTGGGGTGATCACATGCTTTTGATTGAGTTTGCGTACAATAATAACTAGCATTCAAGCATTGGTATGACTCCTTCGAGGCCCTATATGGTAGGAGGTGAAGATCTCTTATAGGTTGATTTGACTTGGGTGAAGTTGCCTTGATAGGTCCTGAATTGGTACATGAGGCTATGGAGAAAGTTCGGCTTATTAGAGAAAGGTTGAAAATGACTCAAAGTCTACAAAAGTTTTATACCAACGTTAGAAAGAGAGATCTTGAGTTTGATGTTCATGATTGGTTCTACTTGAAAATTTCACCCATGAAAGGTGTGATGAGATTTGGGAAGAAAGGGAAGCTTAGTCCCCATTACGTCAACACATATCAGATTTTGAGGTGTATTGACAAAGTTGCTTATGAACTCGATTTGCCTAATGACCTGGCATCGGTGCATCCAGTTTTCCATATCTCCTTATTGAAGAAATGTGTTGGAGACGACATCCATAGTTCCCATAGAAGGTTTGGGAGTCAAGGAAAATCTTTCTTATGAGGAAATTTAGGTTGAGATTTTAGACCTGCAAATTAAGAAGTTGAGAAACAAAGAAGTTGCTTCCGTGAAGGTTATATGGAGGAATCATTTAGTTGAGGGTGCTACTTGGGAGCCCGAGGCCAATATGATGTCCCGTTATCCTCATCTTTTTTCTTCTATCCCTACTCTAGCTTGAGGTATTTAGTTCTTCATGATTTACTCTTTTGGTGTCATGTGTCTTAGATATTCCAATGATTTCCTCTTTTATGCATGTTCATGAAAATTTTGAGAAAAATGAGTTAACTTGATTGACTTCTTCATGTTTATTTGCATTTGAGTATGAGTTGCATATAGACTTCATGAGATGATGTTTTGAACATGTTTTAGCTTGGAGTTGATATTTCCTCATCGGATATGTGCATTTATATGATTGCATTCATGTTGGGATGTTAGACTAAGTTCCCACCCTCCTTATGATGTCTTAAATCTCATTCGAAGATGAATGTCCCCAAATGGGAGATAATGTAACACCTCGGATTCAAAAAGGTAGAAGAATTTTTTTTTAGGTTGCAAGATCTGGTGCCAGAACCAACGGAGCCACTAACGGCATCGTGGTCTGACACAGTCCGTAGGTCAGCCCGTGGTTGGCCAGTCAAATTTCCTAAAATTATCAAGTTCCAGTACTTTTATACGGTTCACCAGGGCTGTCTGTTTCCCTATGCACGAGTCATAGGTAGGTCTCGTAAGTAAGTTTTAAACTTAGAGAGAAATTTTAGAGTCAAAAGTTGAGACCCACGGCTGAGATATATAGCCCGTAGGTGGACCCATGGGCCGTACATGGGTCCGTCGTTGGGAGTCCAAAATTCATGGTCTCTGATCTCACCCATGACTAACCAGGACGGTCTGTGGTCTGACCAACAGACTGTAGTTCTGGCCGTTGGTGAGGTCGATAGTTATTTTTAAGAAGGGCTTTCAGGTTTTTTTCCTAATTATTTTGGCCCAATACTATGTCGTTTTACCCTCTATTAGAAACCCTATATAAACGTTTTTACCCCCAAAATCTCCTAATTCAATTCATTCTCTCAAATTCCTAAAAGAAGAACAAGTTCATCCTCCCAAATATTTCTCTCTCTAGAAGCTTGAAGAAGAAGGCTAGTCTTTCAAGTAAAGTCTTCAATTCCACCATTGATTTCAAGGTTTTGGCATCAAGGTATGATAGTATTCACCTATGGAGTCCCTTCCTCCATAGGGTCCCTAAATTCCCCTATTTTCCCAAGGTAGAATCTCCAATGGAAGTTAGGGTTTTTACTAAATTTCATGGGTTATTTTCAATTACGATATTATTGATTGATTTATGTCTTTTTATGCATGAATTGAAGAATTGCATGTTTCTAAGTTGAATTCCCATCGACCCACGTAAATTTCATGTTTTCTAGAATTGATCATATGAATCATGAAATATGAGTTTATGAAGATATGCATATTCTTATGACATTGATGAAAAATGATTAAGTTGCTTTGAGAGTAAAGCATCCATGTTGTTGTGTTTTGAAAGGATCTCTCATATACACATGAAAGCATGATTGTGAAAGAGTTTTCTCACATAAAGAATTCTTAGAGTTGAAAGGTATTCTCAACTAAACTTTGAATCAAGATCTAAGGAGCTATTCTAATGAAACTTAGCTAGGATTGGTTGCTTCTTTGTACCTTTCCATGGATGATAAAATGACTTTAGCTTGGATTGGCTACTTTATGTGCCCTTTCATGGATAACAAGACAAGTCAATAATAATGACTATTCCATGGGATTTACGCTTATCACCGAGAGGATATTGAAATGGAAGCTCCCCCGTAGCTTGAGGCCAGGTTTCTAGTAGCAATCTCCCTATCCCATACTTATGTTCCCCCATAGGATGATTTTCTTAGATAGACATTAGCTAGTGTATCCACATAACCTAGAAGTTCATGGTCTTACCTTGGCAAGTAGGACAACCCTTTTTGGTGTAGGGTAGACACTGAATTCCATGTTAATAGCTCACATGGTCTTAAATGTCGCTTAATGGTAAATCTCCCACAATCATGAGCTAAGGTTACTTCTAGAAGTATCTCACAAATGATTTAAAGATGTTAGCTTGCATTGACCATGTTTTATGACTTATGTTTTCTAACCTTTGATCGTATGGTTTAGCTTGGTCAATGCACATCATGAAAAGTCCTTTTAGCATGATGTCATACTGCTATACATTGCTATTATACTTGGTACATTTCATGTACTAACGCATACACTTGCCTACATTCTTTCATTAATGTAGGGTCCGACGCCCCTAATTTGCATTTTTGTGGCTAGAGTTCACTATAGTAGTGTTGAAGATTGGTGAGTCCTCATGTTCCGAGGACCAACCTTTTATTTCCTATTGTCTTTACTTTTCAGTTTTGTATGTGATGTACGAGTTATGTCCCGATCACTCTTGATGTATTAGATGACTTTGAGACTATGTTAGACTTCCGCTATGTTTTATAAACTCTTATATTTGAAATTGTCTTTTTAAATCTGTTGATTTTCTATTATCTTATATGATGTATTCTAAGTGGCTTGTATGGGGCCTCTCGGGGTTTCACACATCATGTTATGCCTAGGGTATACTTTGAATCGTGACATTTTTCAACATAAATAAATTGTCGGCGAATAGGATTCACGATAAGAGCAATGGATGTCCCGATAAAGTTTCCCGATGTATGACCGGAAAACACGTCTTTGTTTGTTTTTTCCTTTTGTCAGACTAGAAAAATTATTAAATATGTTATTTATAGCACGCTGAAATCATAAATGCAGAGTAAGAAGTAAGTACTAGCTGATTAGCTGTAATGCCTGAGAATAAGTATGATTTATGCATACTGTCAAGTTGAATATGGTTTGCAAGGATAGATCTGTGCACATAGAATGATTCTATAATACTGTATGGTATAAAAAAGTTATATTTAAGTAAAACAATGTAATTCACGCGTGTATGACAAGGAGAAATTCTAATGTTCCTTCCAAGGATTACGGGGAACTCTTTACCTTTTTCCATTTTAGCTTTCAATTTAGTTTCTTCAATTTCTCCTTAGTCACTCATAAAGTGAGCAGAAATTGGTTTCTTCTGAAAGCAGGACGAATACAATACCATTTTGTCTCGAATTTATCGTAAGATGGTGAAAAAAAATTTAAAAACATAAATAACAATGTATAATACGGAAGATTCTACTAACTGATCATCAACAACAGTAACCTCACGACATCTATTTTGAATGTGGTCTGCATATTTTGAAGGGCCACAACGGAAAACAACTCCTACAATATCTGGTAATAAGTAATAAAGAAATATGAGCTCTTTACATGTGGGTATATAGATTTCCAGATGATTGGTAGGAGGGATATACCAATTTATGCAGCAGGTCCTAGAGTCATTTGAGTAATACTGGCAAAAGTTATGGTATTTAGCAGACAGTGGTTTCTCAAGATCGTCATTTGGTTTGACATGTTCAACTAATTTTTTTTATTAAGCAGACAATAAAATTTATGTATTAATCTTTCATACGAAGATAGTGAAACTTTCACTCTAGCAATGGAGATTAGATATATATCCAGCAGTATAAGCTTCTCTACATAATAGTCAATATCATCACCATATGCAGCTGCCTTGATTTGTTGCTCCTGTAAAGTCAGAGAACTTTGTGAGATACAGATAAAAGATATATTTATGATTAAAGAATGAGATGCGATAATAATAAGTGAGAGTATTTGTTCTTATTCCAAAATCAAATTTTGGAATATAATTTTCTTCTCCAAACTCTGTCACGGTCGACTCATGTCCGTAGTTTGGACTTTGCAAGTCCAATTGGGAGTGTTAGTTGTCATTACTTCAATATTGTATTGTAACACCCCGACTTTTCTAAACGTCTAAATTAATTCGTACATTCATGGAAAGACAAAGAGGGTGAGTAATAAATTAAAAATGATGTGGTATGTCATATTTTAAGTGTTCAAGGGTTGTATCTCAAGTTTTGAAGTTAAGCAAGTGGCAAAATAAAAGTTCGCGAAAGTTTTTGTAAGTTCCTTTTTAAAGATTTCTCTGAAATTTGGGTCAAATGTATTGGATGTTTTCTCCCAATATATAAAGAGTTAGAAGGTCTATTACCCATTAAATCGAAGGCCTATGAGTCTAGTTTGCAACGCACAAAACCCCGTATCAAACCGACATCAGAGTAAAGAGTTATGAGGGTTTTACTAGGGACTGCCGGGGAAGAATCTGGGTCGGGTGAAAAATATGGTATGTCGGTTTATTTAACGTTTTAAGCCATGAAAACATTCCATTTCAGTTCCAAACCAGAGAGAAAGCTTAAGAGAGAGTTCATATGGAGTTCTAGCATTATGAAGGTTAGTTTTTGACGATTTCTACCATTAAACATTGCCCCCGTGCCTAGAAACGTAATCCCTACACGTGGCAATCATTTTCCCCTTCTATTAGCTGCATTTGGAGCTGGTTTTTGAAGATATAAATTGTAGTTATTGGTGTTTCTTCAAGGTTTTAACTTGGTTAACTAAGGTAATCAT
>JAJOOS010031203.1:0-10761 GCA_029582725.1 Solanum chiquidenum
TGTAGGAACCGGAGCATCGCTTGACCATCCTCCTCCGCGTGGCTAGTACGATTTTCTATCGAGGTTATTGGTGAGTCCTCCATTCCGGGGACGTTGCTTATGATCTCTTGCTATGTATAAGACTTTTCCCTTTTTTTTGTTGTGTATTGACTATGAGGGTGAACCCAGTAGTTTGTCTTGGCCCCCGCTAAGTACCCATGTTTAGAGGTGGTGTTGGACAAGTTGTGTATTATGCTTGAGCTTGACTTATCTATGGTATTTATGTATCATTTCTTTTTTTTTCTTGCTCCCTTAGTCCCGATTCCCCCTTGATTATGCTTATCGCTTAGGGTCATTTAATTGCTTCCGCGACGAAGGATGTGTAATGATACGCTATGAGGCTTGTTTGGGGTTCATTCGGGTTCCCCATTCGCCGGTCACGTTTAGGCCCTAGGCTTGGGTCGTGACACAACTCTTAAGTGAAATGTATCAAAAATACCCTAAACTCACGGTACATCAGGTACCATGCTAGTACACTAACTATGAATGACTCGGGTACTACGCTGGTACACTAACTACGGATGGCTCGGGAGATATGCCATGCATTAATTGACCTAACTATTGTTGTTTCATGACATGTGACTGAGAGTCTATGTGGTTGATAATTGTTGTTATGATATGCATTGTTCTCTATTATTGTATTGTAGTGAATGTTTACATTCATATCTTGGACCGACCATGTGATCCTACTAGTACACTATGGTTTGTGTATTGATATTGCACCTGTTTTGTTCCTTGTTGAGTACAAAACATCTTCCAACGCCTGAATAGAGACCTCAGTTGAGAGATGCCTGATTCCAAATCCAATGGTGAGCTTCGTCTTTTCAGCTACCATGGACTCTTCTGCATCTTCTTGTCAATTTGTTTGGACACATACTTGTAGACTTTATTATGTTTAGTTTTGAGGTTGCATCCTCAGTCTAGTTGTTTAAATGGTGTTGGATTGGTTTGGGTTAGTTTTGGTTCTCCCACTAGTTTGTTTAGTGTGGGCGTCACTCACGAAGGTCTAGGTCGTGACACCCGTAAAACTCAGGTCCTGAATTTATGTTGGGAGTGTCTCTGATATAGTCATAACTTTTTATCCGGACTCGGATTAATAATTGGTGGCACTGGAAAGAAGACTCGTAGAACTTTAATGTGATAGGTAATGGGATACCTAACTCTTAATATTCTGAGAGATACGACACTTTGAAGTTGATCCTTACATGAATTCATGTGAAAACTTAGTCGATAGAAAAATTGTGATCTCAACCTAGAGCTAGATGTCCATTATAACCCTAAACCACATCTGAAACACTTCCTACAGTTGGGAATGGACCTTAAAACACATGAAAAAGTAGGATATCATATGTTCCAAGCTGATAAGCTTATGATGAAGGGTTTAGATCTTTAGCATAGAATTTTATGAGGTGCTACACTATGTTCAGATTATGTGTATATCTTGTATTTGGGTACGTCGAGGGCCTGACCAGTTATCAGTTATTCAGATATAGACTCTTCTGAGGCTTTTTAAACTTAATTTTGTTATGTCATACAATTAGCCTAGTGAGCCCTGTAGTTACGAGGTTTAGTATATAGGGTTTGCATGTGCTCATACAGATCCTAAATATTCTCTCTCTGCCAGGTTGGGGTCTTCACAACTTACTTTTTCATGATCATGACACATATATAGTATACTAAATCCCATTTAGCTCTCTTTCTTTTTTTTCTTTTTTGCATTCTCTATTCACATGGAAAAGTTATTAGGGGTCGTTTGGTGTGATGGATAAAAGGAATTAATCCTGGGATAACTTTTTAGTGGTTTTTAATTTATTGTTTGGTTGTAAAGGTAGGGATAACTTATTCCAGGATTAACAATTAGTCCTGGGATAAGTTATCTCTCACTGGGGGTGGTCTAGTAATCCCATGATAAGTTATCCTGGGTTAAGGTGTGTAAATTAACAAAAATATCCCCTTAAACACTCTTTTATACACCACTTTTACATTCATACATATTAACATATTTTTTAACAACAATTATAATAACATTCACAGCCTTAATTATTCGTTGTTTTTATGATAAATATATTTTTTTAATTAAAAATTTACATTTTATAAATACAATTTTTATTTATGAATATATTATAAGTTGAATTTATTTGCGTAATTATTATGTTTATTTATATTTTAATTTCTCTTAAAATGTTCACTCCACTACTAAATTACATATTTTTCATTAAATAGTTTATTACTACTTAAAAATTATATTTTATCTATAATTAAAATGTAGATAACTTTAATAATAAATTTACTTTTACTTTAATAAACTTAAAATGAAAGTTTTATTTTTAAGTTAAATAAGATGAAAGTTTTATTTTTAAACTAAATAAGATGAAAGTTTTATTTTTAAGCTAAATAAGATGAAAATCTCATTTTTAAGCTAAATAAGATGAACATTTTATTTTTAAGCTAAATAAGATGAAAGTTTTATTTTTAAGTTAAATAAGATGAAAGTTTAATTTTGGGTCCCTTTAATTTTTAAAACATACTGCACAATCATGGAAATGCACACACAAAATATTAAGCTAAATAAGATGGAAATTTTATTTTTAAGAATGAATAACTAAAGCTTGCAAAGAAAATGTAAAAAAAAAAAACTAAATAAGGTGAGGGTATTTTTGTAAACAAACAACTTAGTCTTAAAAATTATACAATGAATATTAGTTTGAATATGAAAAACCAAACAAGCAATAAAAAACCAATCCCAGCATAACTTATCCTAGTATAACTTATCTCAATATAACTAATCCCAGCATAACTTGTATTAAAACCAAACGACCTTATAGTCTCAAATAAACTAGGAGAAAAATATCAATATCTCATTGAATATCCCTCATGTTCCAGTAGCTCATTGACTCTCTTTAATTTTCTCTGATCACTACTCTCCTTTAATTTATTCAATTAATCTTTAGTTTCTCTCATGCAACCATTGTATATATGATCTATTGCTTAAACCTAGTTAGTTGCTCACAGATTCCAAGCAGTGACGAATTTATGTGTAAAAATTGGGTTATCGGAACTCGTGGTCATCCGACTAAACTTGATATATTACTTGTATAATTATTAAAGAACATATTAAATAAACACTTGTTGAACTCGTTCTTAAAGTTGCTGGATGGTTCAGTGTTTGACAACCAGATTTTAACACCAAGGTCTTGAGTTCAATCCCGGCCAGCCACAATTCACTTCAAAAAAATTTAGTAACTAATAACACTCGTTTTTTTAAAAAAAAAAATGAAATTCTAAAGCAATGATGCACCCATTTTCTTGAAATCCTGGATTCGCCTCTGATTCCAAGTGAATCTAATATATCAGAAATCATATTATCACATTGAAGTATGATCCATTTTAAGAGGCCCAAAATTAGTGGGGTTGTTATTAATCTTCATAAAAAACCTCCTGCGATTGGAGGTTTTTTTTTTTTTGTAGCGACTACTTACATAGTAATTTGGCGTATTTGTTTCATGTTCTGATATATGTTTCTGGTATCAAATATGCACTTATACATTTATCAAACAAGTCAGTATCAAATATACATTTATGTATTAAGTGTATATGTGCATAAATACATACTTAAAAGAAGAAGATACATTGAAAATCACCTAAATTTACTACAATAGTATCAATGAAATCCATTACAAATTTGGGGTGACAACAACAATGTCATCGTTGTTGACTTTTGAAAATAAATATTCAGATCTGAATCTTAACTTAGTCATCCGAATCTTGACCTCCAATCAATTGATAACGTGATTACTGAAGACGAAGGAGGAAGAGAAGGAGAAGGAGAAGGAGAGAGTGCAAGATAGAGGGTTTATACAATCAGATAGGAAATTAGAAAGCAACGTGTGATTGTATAATTATTTAAATGCAGTGTATGGTTAAGTGTATCTTAAAAAATTTCAAAATGTGAACATTTTAGTATTTAATAGGACCCTTAGCTACATTTTTAATATTTACTAAAAATGTCAATATTTTCATTTGTTATATATATGTTTTATGTATTTTTGTTCATTTGTTTACAGTAAAACCTCTATAAATTAATATAGGCGGGATCATGAAATTTTATTATTTTATAGATATTATTTAATCGATAAATTAATATTTATTAATTTAAAGAATAATTTGAGATATAATGAAGCTTAATTTTGATTATATCAAATCATTGTATCTTACTAATTTATGTATCATATTTATTGATTTCACATTAAAAAAAATTATTTTACATAAAATACAATGAATACATCAAAATCATTGTATCTTACTAATTTATGTATCATATTTATTGATTTCACATAAATATTAAATTTATTATACATAAAGTGCAATGTATGTGTATGATTCATTATAATATTATTTTTTTGTTAAATGATTCATTGTAAAGAAATTTAAGAATTCAATCATTCTTTGTAAAATTATACATAATGTTCATTGTTTCTTAATAATCAATTATTATTCATTGTATTTTTATTAAAATCATTCGATGTATGATGGTGAGAAAAATACCTATATAAGCAACATATGAAATTTCTTTAAACCATAGTAAAAAATGGCTTCTCATTTAAAAGGTGTCACAAAATCAACAATGACATATTAAATACGTAAAGCATTATGTGAGTACAAAAGAGTGGTTAACAGTCGTGACTTAATGAAAACTTTCATTTGAAAGGCACAATATCAAACACACTCAAACGATCAGTTAAATATATTTCAGCTAACTTAGTAAAAGGAAAGGATATCAAGTGACACAAGCCCACAATATATTCAGACATGGAGAATGTTGTTTATGAATGGTTTCTCTAATATCAAGATTGTGTGAATATAACATGAGAGTTAATTTTGGAGAACGCAATAGATGCAATGAAAATTTTATATCCTCAGCAAGATTTTGAGCACAAATTATCTCTAGGTTGGCTTGAAAAATTCAAGCTACGACATGGTATCAAGTCATTTCGTTGTTTCGGAGAGAGTGGGTAAGTTGATATACAAGACATGAAAATGAAATTGGAATCCATAAGAACAAAAATAGATGTTTTTAATATGGATGAAACTGATGTATTTTACATGTTACAAGCTGATCATTCTCTTGCTACGAAACAACTTGAAGGAAGAAAGCAGAACAAAGAAAGGCTCACAATTGTTATTTGTTGAAATGAAGATGAATCTAAAAAAATTCATTTATGGATTATTGAAAAATATGCAAAGCCACGTTGCTTTAAAAATGTTAACATGAACAACTTGAATTGTCACTATCGTGCAAACAAACGAGCATGGATGACAAATGTGTTTTTTGATGAATATATTCGTTGGTTTGATCACAAAATGCATGTAGACGAGGTTGACCACAAAATTCAACCTTGTGATGTTGGATAATAAGAGCTTTCAAGATGTATTAATATCGTAACATATTTTATCGTAGGATATTAGAAGGCTATGAGTGGGACAAACTGATCCAACAAAGATTAATGTTTTGGATGCTATCAATTTTGCAATCCATGCTTGGACAACAAATAAATGTTCAGCAAGAGACAATAGCAAATTATTTTCGACATTGCAAAATTCGTTCGGAGGATGCAATCTTAGAGAATCTGAATGAACCCACTTGTGAAAATGTCATTCATGAACTTGAGGTCATAATTAATGATCTCGGTTACCACAATAAAATGGATGTCAATCACATGTTGGATTATCTAGGTGAAAGTGATACATGTTTAGAGGTCCAGAGCTTAGAAGAAATTTTGGATACCATCGGAAAAAGCAATGTTGATGATGAAGTTGAAGATGATACTATACCTTTGGAACCAGTTATGCATAAGGAAGCACTTATCGCATCTAGAACTCTTCACAATTTTATGGTGCAGTTCTAAAAGACAACACCGAAGCTCTTGGATGGAATAAGAAAAGTTAGAGATGAGCTTCAACTAGATTTAAATTTTAAGAAAAAAATAGAACACAATAAAATTATATTTCCCTAAATTGTCTTAGATATATTTGTACTTTTAAAAAATTATTAATTTATGATATTAATGGGACCATATATTTATATAGGGGTCTTCTGGAAATATATTATCTTATTATCTTATTGAAATTGGTAATTTTTTCCATTGACCGAGTCGGGACCGGAGGAAAATATTATTTTAGAGAGATTATTAATTTATCGAGTATTAATTTATAGAGGTCTTACTGTTATTTGAAAGAATACAATTAGTTAATAACAAAATTGAGAAAATATTTCAAAAAGGTAAAAAACATTGAAATTTCTCATCAGTTACATTTCACAGAAAAATCGAGATGGGCAACTCTCTCCTGTTTTCCTCAAATTTCCAATATCAACAAATTATCTCGTCTTTCTCTTCCTCCATTAGTCACTTTCAATTCTCCATTAATGATCCTCCTTCTTCATAGAAGGTAAGACGATTGATCAAGATTTTTACCGAAAAAGGTGATCGATACAAACATATAAGCATACAAAGGCGCTGGGCAACAATGTGTCGATATCATCAAGACCAAGATTGTGTAAGAGGGGATGCGGAACTTGTTGTGCTAGATGCAACTGTGTTCCTCCTGGTACTTCTGGCAACTCTGAGACTTGCCCTTGCTATGCCAATTTGACTGCTCAGGGCACAAATACCCTTAATCTTCTTTTAAAATATCCTCTGCCAATATGTATGCCAAATTGATCTGTAGTTTTTTAAGAATCATATTTGTATTCATTTATTTCTTTCACAGTGTAATTGTATTTTTATATCAGAATCTTGTATCCTTTCTTGAATTGTATTCATTCCAATATGTATGGTATGTGTATTTGTATTTACTATGGTTTTTATGTTTGGGTCTGTATAATGACATTTGTATTTCTTTATTAGTTTGTAATTATTTCAATAGGTATGTCAATTGGATTTGTAGTTATTTAAGAAGCATATTATATCCATATACTTATCTAAACTTGTGTTCATTCAGAACAAATACAACATCGGTTTGCAAATTTTTCAAAAACGTATATTCTTTCTTAAAATTTCAACAAAATTTATATTTCAGTCATCAAAACATACAAATTTACAATCATAGTAACAATCAAAATATGTATTTAAAAAAAAAATTATATTCCATGACAAAAAATGTAATTCTTAATAGTTATGTATAAATCGCAAAAACGATACATACCTGAATCAATGGAATTGTTATGAATATCTTTTGAGATATTTTTTCCAATTTCTGAAAAGAAAAAAAAACGGCACCTAAAGATGAGAGAGAAGCGGGAGATGAAAAATTGAAGAATAATTAGAAGAGGGAATTAGATGAGAAGAGGGAATTAGATGAGAGAGAGAATCTTTTTTTTTTGAAAAATATGAGAGAACGTGATGACTGAAACGTGGGCATAATGTGAGATAAATTAGGAAATAACCTAGGATACACTTTATTTACTAAAATATTGACATATTGACATTTTTAATAATTATTTTAAATTGTACATATTTTTAATAATTATGTTAGGGAGTTTGACTAGTTAGCTAATTTTTCCATAATTTATAAGCATTGACCCAATAGATAAAATATATACATTGATTATATATATTACATATAGATATATATATATATATATATGTATATTTATGGTTAAATATACAAGACCTATGTATTTATTAGCTATTTTGTAACTAAGATCACCTAAAGGAGTTGGAACGTAATTATCTCTAATTTAAATTTCCAATTTTGTGGTTGTGAGACTAGACAAAAAAAAAAAAAAAAAACAGAGAGAGAGAAACGTAACGGTTAATTCTAAAAATAGGAGCTGATTTTGCTCTTGAAAAGGTAGACTTTGTTCACAATAAGAATGTGTGCGCTTCCTAATACTTGGCTTTTTCATGCTTAGTGAAAGATGCTTTTTATTGAACTTGAATGTATGAAACCTTCACTTAATTAAACTCTTGTTTTGTCTTCTCATATTAGTGCTAGCCATGATTTTAGTCCTCAAAAACTTGCTTCTTCTCTTTGTACTTCTTGTTTCATGTAATGGTGAAGATAAAAAAATATATTTGGTTCTATTGGAAGGTGATCCTATTGCATTTCATCATGTTAAAACATTTTCAAAAGAAGGGAACAAACTTGATCCAAATAGGTATTATTCACAAAATTTATAATCTTTTCTATATGATAATTGAGGTGTGTACGAGTTCACATTTTATATTGTACCCCAAATCCATTAATATTAGTATCTTTTTTGTGTCACGTAAAATACTTTTTTTTACATAATAGTTTCGAAACATCTCATGAGTGAAAATTTTATGTTATATATTTAGTGAAGCATCAAAGGCTTATGCAAATAAGTTGACAAAATCCCATGATGACTTTCTACAAAGTTATTTGGAGAGAGGGAGCTATGACAAGATTTATAGCTTCAAACACATTGTAAATGGCGTTGCAGTCCACACTACTCCATCTCAGGTATTTTGCCATCTTCAAAGTTCAAACTGTAGCTTATCTTACTCCACATGATCTTCACTTATTTGCTAATCAAATTATATCTTATTGCACCAAAGAAAATGTTAACCAATTATCAATGTTAATAAATTTACCACTAGTATATGATATATGTTTGTTCTTACAATTTTAGAGTGCTAGTGATTAGAGCCGTCAATATGGGCTAGACCCGTTGGATCGGTCTGGCCTAACCGTGATTTAACGGTTAAATAAAAAAATAATTAAACAATAAAATCGAAATAGAGAATTAAAAATAATAAAAGTCTAAACTCAAAGGCTATTTAAAGTTTGAAATATTGAAATTTAGAATCTTCAAACATGATGTACTTGGTATTTCTATTATTACTGTACCATCAGAATCATTGACGTGTTCTCATCAAGTATAGAAGTTGCATCAATCATGAAAATATTCAAACACTTGTAGCTACTCAAAACTGATTGCATGATTTTTCACAAACTGATAATATTTTTTTTGTGTATATTTAAATACTATAAGTGATTCTTAAATTTAGTTATTTTTAAATGTTTCACTAATTGATATTGCATATAAACCGTAGATAAAAATGAAGATGTCTTGTTAATATGTATGTTAATATTTTTATATTATAATCCAATTTAAAAATTATAATAAATCTATATTTTTTTAAATGGGCTGACCCAGCACAGCCCCCGGCCCATGATTTGGGCTTGCTATTTTGTGGCCCTAAAAATTAAAGTTCCCATATAAAATTAGTTGGTGTCAAGAAAGAGCGAAATCATGGGCAACAACAAATAAGGAGACAAGAAAAACTCCATGATAGAGAGTAACCATTGGCGGGGAAGAGATTAAGGGGTCGTTTGGTAGAGTGTATTAGAAAATATAATGCATGCATTAGGTGTGTATATTAGTAGTACCTTGTTTGGTACACTTTTTCATGTCATGTATAACACTCTATTGTGTATTAAGTTGTGTATTACTAATACCAAGGAATTCTAGGTATTAGTAATACATAGCATTTTAACACTTGCATTAGATTAAATAATTACAAAACTACCCTTAAAGCCTTTTCATTTTCTTTGTTGTCATAAGTTTTTATTTTTATTTTATTTGCTTTTTAGTTTTTTTAAAAAAATTTGTTGGTGTTTTAATAGGCTTTATGGCCTCTTAAGTGTTTTTTTTTTTAAAAATAAAATTTAATTTCAATATAATTTAATCACAATTTTTACTATTGTGACGATAAATTTGATAAAAAAAAACTCTTTGCAAACTTTTCACAAAAATATTTTTACACAATAGTACAACTATTTAATATTATTTTTGAAAAAAAGAAGAAGAAGAGTTAATGGTGTTTTAGCCAAGAAATCTTTTTTGATGTTTTAGAAAATAACTTTATTGCAAAGGAAGTGTACAAATAAATAAAGTGTGAAGGGTATTTTTGTAAAAATATATTTTTTAATAGAAATTATGCAAGATTTGTTATTTCTAATACATCAAACCAAACAATGAATAAAAAATAATGCTTGCATAACTAATGCAAACATTACTAATACAAGTATTACTAATACACCCTATTTTGCATTATTCTTATACACTCTACCAAACGACCCCTTAAGAGTTTAATTTCTAGGTTACAAGAAGTTGTACTAAGAAGCTTTGCTTCGTTTTGAGTGAAATGAAGTTTAGTTCAAAAATTGATTATTTTATTATTATTTCTATTACTTTCTAATTAACATATTATTTTACATATACTTTCATTAATTAAATATATAATATTAATAATTCCTTTTTAAATGTAATATAATATTTAAAAAAATATTATTTAATATATACTATTTTAATTTCAAATTAATAGTATTTTTTTTTCTAATTTTCGTGAATAATTATTAATTTTCATTATAAAGAATACGCAAAATTAAAATGGCAAGATGAAAAAATTTAATTTAAAAATACAATACATGATATGATAATTTAAATACAATACATAACATAATAATTTAAATACAAGATAACAATTCAATATAATACATAACATAATAATTTAAATACAAAATAAAATACAATACATAACATAATAATTAATTGATCACAACAATAATTTAGAAATCCGGTAGGTCGTTTTCAGATTTAGAAATTCGGTAGGTCTACAATTGTTCAAACTATTCGTGATCCTCATTCCCAACAAAAGAATTTTTTCGCGATGAAACAAGAATCGTGCCGAAAAG
>JAJOOS010031215.1:0-11516 GCA_029582725.1 Solanum chiquidenum
AAGTATCTTCGTGTGTGAAGAAAGTTTTAATTCCTTATGGTTTTGGTGTCTATGCGATGAATGAATGCTAAGAGGCTTGTATTAGACCTCTTTGAGGTCGAGTACGCCGGTTACGACTAGGGGGTGCTCCCGGGTCGTGACAATAAAGAGAAGGAAAGAAGGTTTGTTCACATCACATTTAATGAGGATTTCAGCCTATAAGCCTAAATGACCATACCATTACACTCAACTCCATTACAAGCCTTAAAAAAATCTTTTTGATCTTGAATGAGCTGAAGCAAAAGTCAATTGGAAAATAAGGGCAAACCTATGGGTGAAATCATGCATTGTGTTTATCTTTGTGAGTGCGAATGTAGATCTTGATTCTAGAACTTTAAATGATTGAATCATTGAGTGAATATAGAATCATTCTTTGTGTGAAGGCATTTGAATACCTTTGTTGAGCTTGAACTTGCATTTGAAGCAAGTATAGTGAGCTTGAGATTCTTTGGTAATGGTGAGTCACAACTTGAATCTTTGAGTGCACCATTGATCCTTGCACGAGTAAGTTGAGTCTTTTTGTGTGCATTCAAAATTGAGTCTTATGTAGCACTGTTTGAGACATCCTTTTTGAACTGCTCAACCTGAGTTTTACTTGAGGACAAGCAAAAGTTTAAGTTGGGGGTGTTGATGAGTCCACAATTTGGACTCTTTTAGGACTTTATTTTGATGGATTTAGTGTCCTCAAATGCATATTTTGTCTCAATAACTGATGAAAATCCTTGAGTTTCAGGTATTTGGAGTTAGAGACTAAGCATGGACACTATTGAGCAGAAAGGAACAAGGCAGCTGAGAAGAACGAAGAAAATACGGCCTGAGGATTGCCTAAACCATTAGGCGATTCGCCGAATGGCTATGGTCTCGCCTAATGTTCCAGTGTGCCAAGCTATGAAGGAAAAAATCGAGTCAGCGAGATAAAGGAGCAGTCGGCGAGTCGCCGAATGATTCCGCGATGCATTACTCCATCGCCCAACGTTACAAAACTTGAATTTACTGAAGTCCAATACAAAAAGGTGATGAACCAGACCAAAGGGCAGATCACCGAGTGGATCGGCGATCCCAACTAACTGCACCGAGTGGTACTTTGCAACATACTTTTTGACAACTATAAATACTTGTTTAAATTTTTAGCTTATTATCAGATTTTGTATGCAATCAGTATCAAACATTATTTTTCAGTTTTTAGAACTTGGAGTTTTGGAGGCTTTGTTCCTTAGCTTTGAAGGTTTCCATTTCTAAGCAATTGGAAGTGGGTATTGAAGATTCTTCATCTTAGACGTGTGTAAATACAATATCTATCATACCCATTTGATGGAAATACTTTTTGGTATCGATTTCTATCTCTTTACTATGTCTAGCGAAAACCCAATTCTTGGGGTGTGAATATGTGAATATGGGTTGAATTTATTGATGGGTATTGCTAGTAGATAGTTATTTTACTGTTTAAACGTGATTTCGTTCAGTAGTTATGTTTTAATTTAATGGTGTTGTAGTTGCAAATACAATTTTATCTTTGTATTTTTGACTTGCTCGAGAGAGAGATTTTAAAACCAAAACTACTGAATCGATAGTCTGTGGTTATTTTGTTGTCGTGGGTTCTGCTCGAGAGAGTGAATCCTAAACCCTCTCCCACACATTCAGCTCGAGAGAGTGAATGGACTACGGTGAAGGTTGTGCTTTATTGCCGCTTATTGGTGTTCAAGAGAAACCGATTTGATTCGGGGTAAATTATTCGAGAGAAAATTTACCCCCACTAAAGTCTAGCTTAGTTACCAATTTACAGTGAGTTACTATCAATACATTTACCCGGTTGTTTATTTTAGTCCATATTCCTATCACATCCCAAGAATCCCGTCTCCATATTTGCATTTTCGTTTTTAGTTGTCATTGTAATTGATAATTGATTACAAACCTTTGATAATTGACACTTGTGTCACCCTTTAATTTGATTTGTTTTTCTTCGTATAAGTCTTTAGCTATAATTGACTTGACCGAAATTCTTGCTTTTTTCTTAATTCTCAATCACAAACCACTCCCTTGGGACTCGACTCCAACTCACTAGTTGGGTTATATTACTATTGAACGACTGTGGATTCTTAGTATTGGATGAAGCGCCCGCATACATCAAGTCATACAACATATATGGTTGATGCATGATTAACAATAGTTGCATCACCTCTAGGAGTTTCACCTATATCCACATTTGTTTGGTTGCAAGTATGCCACCGTGATAGGTAAAGTGTGAGAGATGGACATTTCAAAGGCGCTAGTGCATTTTTAAAATATAGGGTATTTTAGATATATTTTTGCTTCTTTTATTGTTTGGTCACACCAACATCCTATCTATGGCAAGGCCCATGAGGGGATTGGGATGGTCAGGGCCAGAGTCATGACCGAACATGACACTTTCTTGGTGTACTTAGTTAAGAATAAAGTTATGCCCTCATATACAATCTATTATGAATTTTGGTATGATGATAAGCATTTGATCCTAACAAGTGGTATCAGAGTCAAAGTCGTGGATTTGATTTCCAAGAGCAACATGTTGCATAAGGAAGGTGTTGGGAGGGGGATTGTTAGATAATATCAACATTAAGCCATATGGGTGGCCCAAGATAAAGTCATGGATGGATGAACATAGCACTTTCTAAGTGGGATTAGTTAAGAAATAAGGTTTCGCACTTGCTATCAACTTTAGCTTTTTGGCATGATGGTAAGCTCTTGATCCTAACACTTATCATTCAGAACAATCTAAATATTGTGTTTGTATTATTTCACTTTATTTTATAGGATTCTCATGCATATGTGAGTTGTAGAAGGAAAAAAATCATAACCCCTAACAAGCAATTCATGCTTCCTTGAAATTGGACCTCGGAAAATAAAGTTAAACAAACATGTTACTACACACAAAAAGATTTTGTTTAAAAATATTGTAGATGTTAATGATTGAGTTGCAAAAATTTCTTAATAGGTTCCCATGATCCTGAACTGGTCTTAACTTTGATGGAAAATCCCAATTTTGTCTATTATGAAATGATAATTTGTGAGGAGTATTAGCGTAACAGTTGCAACTTCAAAATGATAGTACAAAAATATATGACCCAACAAGGAAACAATTAAATATTTTTCAATAACCATTAATGAGAAACTGACATACAAGTAGTTCTTTTGGTTTCGTTCTAGAGTTTTAGATATTTCGTACACCAAATATACGTCCCCGGTGATGAACAAGTTGAAAAACACAACCATTTCCTGCATTCATGCCTTAAGCGTACAAAACATTCTCCCATCCACATGTCAAAACATCAAAACTTTATCTGCAATGATAATAGATAGACCACATTCTTTTACCCGTTTTTCAGAGAAAAATAATCCACCTTCCGATATTTTTCATTTTTTGTAAATATTTTTGCCTGCACAAGCATAAAGAAGGTCGATATTAAATGATAAAAAAAAAGATATACAAAATGGAAAACAAATAAAATTTCAGCCAAGCACAAGCAACTAATATGGACGAAATGACAACATGTGATTATGTTCTTTCATATTTCAGTATATTTTAATCATCGCACTGTCACGACCCAGACTATCGTGATTGGCACCCACACTAACCCTTCGGTGGGAGAACCATTACTACAACCCAACTAAACAGCCTTAACCAAGATACTACACATTTAAAGATACGGAAGCATGTTTAAATGCAGAAATTATATAGAGTTCCCATTAACTCCAAAGGTTTAAATAAACTAGACAAACTAATGCAGAAAAACAACCCCTAGAACCTGAAATTCATTGTACCAAAACTCTACTACCGACAAGTCTAAGAACAGGGGTACAACCCCGAAACTAAATAAACACCTTAAACAAATAGTTTGAGTCCGAAAAATGTGGACCAAAACAAGTGAAATCCATGGCAGCCTGAAAGAACTGGCTCACCCTTGAATCCGGTCACGCTCAATAGTCACCTAGCTGAGGTCTATCAATAGCCACCTGAAGATGCCCTGTACTTAACAAAGAACAAGCAAGTGCAATATTAGTACACAACCACAGTGTACTGGTAGGATCACATGGCTATTCCAGTAAGCAAAATATATGTAAGCAGTCACAACAAAGTAAAACACGCATATACAGAATATATATATATATATATATATATATATATATATATCAGTTATCATTTCTGGAGCAATGTACAATTCCACATTCTCAATAACAAGTATATATGACAAGTCAATGGTCCTCTCATGGAACTCATACCCAAACTGTTAGTGTACTGGAACGTGGTACCCGATCCCAATTAGTGTGCCGGAAGTGACACCCGATCCCATATGTGCGCCGAAATGTGGCACCCGATCCAAGTTGGTGTGTTGAAAAGTGACACTCGATCCAATATATATGTTGGTACGTGTGTGACCCCAGTTAATGTGTCGAAACGTGACACCCGATCCATTCAACAAGCCACAATCACAATCACAATGTACATTCTCATAGTCATACACTCAAGTGTTGATTCATGGAATGCAATCATTCGGTCATACTCAATTACATTAGGTATGATCAATAGGATTCATTCTCATACATACATGCATTACAATGAAGCAATTACTAACATACATCACACAAAACATGAAATCACAACCATCACCTACCTCGAAACCAAGCTTAAACCCCCCTAAGGCACTTTAATCTTCCTTTTCCAGATTCTTTCCGCTTGCTCTAGGTTTACAAACAACAATTAATGCACAGAACAATACACGAGTCCTAATTACCCAGATTATAATCAACATTATCAACCCTAGGCTAATCCAAGATCCCAATACCCAAATTAGAGTTTTTTTCCACCATTAACTTCAGATCAAAACTTTACCCCAATGATTATTATACAAGAAACTATGTTCTATGGATCGAAATACTAATTAGGGGAGTTAAATCCTTACCTTTGGTGCTAGAAGAGGTGGAAAACTGTCAAGAACTTGCCCGGGTCGTTCCTTAGCTCTCAAAGGCGAAACTTGAAAAATAGTGATGTTTTGGGGTTTATTTTGGACTTAAGTCGCGTCTGTCCCTCTATGGCGACTCACATCCCACCACAGCGGCCCCGCCCTGGTGGGAATAATCCTGCCATAATGGCTTGCACGAAAACAAAGAGTTAAATTAAACCCCATTTCACAACACACCTTCAACCCATGACACTCAAAAAATACTCGTTCATGCGAAGATCAGTTTTGGGAGTTCTACTCGCACGAATTTGATTCCGTTAAGTTGTACGGTTTCCTTAACGTCTTAGCTATATACTCATCTAATAAAATTCATAATTAGATCTCTCATTAGTTTCCAGATTTCCCTAGACCTCACTGACTCTAATTTCGTCCAAGACTGGACTAGGTTAGGAAATTCCAAGTTACTACCAAAAAGTTTTCTGACCCCAATTCTTTCCCCAACAAATTGAATACCTACACATCCTCCCATATAACGCCTCAATGAAGTCATCTCAATACTCGAGGGATAATTATTGTTGTAGGTATACTTAACTAATAACAAAAGCGATTCCCAACAACCACCAAAGTTGATTGTACCCATGTCCGCAACGTGTTATCAAGGACCTCGACACAATCATCAGGACAAATACTTTCTCACATAAGCATGACAAAATTCTAAATCAATACTCCCTACAATTAGAAGTGAACCTGAACCAACCAACAAACACTCATAATGCCCAAACAATCATAGTCCTTATCAACATCTCTATCTCACAACATAATTTTCCATAAGCTTAAGTTATAAAATTTTAATCTTTAGACATCAGATACTCATCGAGGGATATGTCCAAGCATACAAACCCTCTAACCACACTATCGAGTGCTAGATTTAGTAATTGCTCGTAGATTACCCTTAAGAACAGTAGAATTGGACCCGATGATCCCCACATTCAACCACACATAATCAATACATGACCTCGATGAATAGTCAATTATTAAGATCATGGACAACCATAATTACGCATGATAGCTCTTCTATAAATTCTCATAAGCAAGGTGGTACATGTAGAACCACTAATATACTTTAACCACTCCAAGACAACACCAAATATGTCATCTGAAATTACCAAGTCTTCCCAATCATCCCACTCAACCAAGAGAACGTCGTAGGATTTGGTACACCTGATCCACCACTAGGGATCCACCCATAAAAGTGAAAACACGCGTGAGCATAACTAGTGCATCATACTCACAACCATGTACAAAATGAAATAGATGGTCACATAAGATTTTATCGAATAACACTAAAGGATTTCTTCTGAAGAGTCGATACCAACCATTTCAATTCACTTGGCTCCACATACTCTTCAGATACTTCCACTAAATCCCACACTCTTAGTACTAACAACCATCATAACCACTCCGACCATTTACCTTACTCTAAACCAACACTTTTTAAATGAAAACCTTTCTTAGGTACTTTAACAATAAACAATAATCAACTTTACGACTCAACCCAGGTGTAAGTCCTTTCAAATGCTCAATACCTGGTACAATTGATCATTTCTCACCATGCAAATTCATACCTTGACAAAATGTATTACCAGGAATGTAGATTTACAATGAAAAATCTGAATTGTAAATTCAACCGTATAACACAATTCCCTTATATATCAACATTAGCTTATACCTTGAAGATTATTATGAATTCATGAATCTTCGCTTATCATGGATCGCATCTCTATCGATCTTATAATAGCTTTCACTAAAAATTCAATCGTAGTCATTACTAAACTCTAAAACAAAACAAAGCACTTATCATCACACTCGAGCTAGTGTTTAATGTCTATACACTCCTTTCTCAAGTCTTTTTCAATAGTTTTTAACCAATCTGATGGACTTGTGACACCATTACCATTTCCACAACAAAACGAATGAATTCACGTGTCTCTGAACCTAATTATTTATCTCTCTGAAGATATCTCTTCAGCCTTTGCAATCAAACAAAATATTCTTGCTCTCGCCTCTCTCTCAAGGATGTACTATATTCCTCTATATTTTCCTTCATTATAACTTTAGCTCTTTAAAATTCTATTCGAGTGGTGTCCCACCATCTCTTAAAACTTTCCATACAACCACGTTACTCACCAAATATTAGAAAACCACAACCTTAGATACTCACAAGTCGTAATTACTATACAAAATATGCTTAACCAACAATCTTATTATATAGTTGCATCCCCTCACCGTCCATCACGAACTCTTATTACCATTATGCTTAGTTAGCCCTGGCTATCGCTAAGAATTCAATCTTTTCATCGACATGACACCTAAAACTCAGGTATACTCATCAAATTCAAAGGACTAACCCAATTTATACACACTTTCTTACTAAAATATTCAATTTCCTTCACCCTACTATACTCAATGGGACTTTCTTGATTCATAAGCTTGTCATTCGGATATCAATCCACTCCTTTATGGCTTAAAATAAAATCACCAGTCCTCATACTACCATTTTTTTTTAACAAACAGGACATGAGCACCCCACAAGAAAGCACTAGGACGGATGAAACCTTTATGAAGAAGCTCTTGGATTTGAGCTTTAAGCTCTCTCAATTGAGCCAGAGCCATGCGATAAGTAGGAATGGAGATGGGGCGAGTGCCAGTTTCCAAGTCAATTCAGAAATCTATATCTCTATCGGAAGGCATACCAGGCAAATCAGTAGGAAACACTTCTCTAAATTTTGACACCACAGGGATAGACTCAATAGAGGGAGACTCAACCTCAACATCTTGAATATGAGCAAAATAAGCCAAACAACCCTGCCCCACCAATTTCCTAGCCCGTATGAAAGATATGATCTTAGCTGGCTTAGGCTTGTACACCCCTTCCCACACAAACCTTTCCCTACCCGGGATCTCTAGAGTTACCGACTTAGTATTACAGTTAAGCTTGGTATAATCGGGGTACAACCAAGTCATGCCTAAGATTATATCAAGTCAGTCATATCCAACATAACCAAATCAACCAAAGTCTAAAAATCCATAAACACACATGACAAACATGATACACATGGGTGACTATGACAGACTCTCCAATTGTGGTGGAAACATGGATGAGGCATCAAGTACATCACAAAACGCATCAAATCCCAAGGTAAACTGGACTGACTCATATGAACAAGTAGAACCCAGATTCAAATAAGTAGTAGCCATCTGATCACATATAAGAATAGTAAATTTGATCACTGCATCTGACGCCTCAACCTTGGTTTTGCCCGGGAAGGTATAAAATTGAGCCCTATCATCTCGACGGGTAGCCTCCTTGCCTGGCTACACTGCTCCTCTACTTGCATTACCATTTCCCTGACCTCCATGACCTTACTAATTTCCTCCTCATATGTTCAGGTGCTCCACAATTGTAATACACTTAATAACTTAACCAAATAAGCATTGTTGCTATTGTAGTAGTCGTATCATGACTCTCTTTGATATACAACCAATCCAGCAAATCATAATATAGCTTCTAACCTCAATTGACATAACTTAATTTCATCATTCGCTAAACAAGCCATACATGTTATGACAACAATACTAAATGCATTTTCCAAAGTAATAGTGCTCATTATCTAGTCGTCCCTTACCAAAACTTCTTAAATCTTGTCACCTATAAACTTGAATCTGCAAATCTGACCTTAATCCCTTCACAAGCGACGATAGTAGCTAGCACCCCCCACAAAAATCTTAATTTTAGTCACAAAACTAGGTCGAACCAAATTCCTGACTGCTTCAGTCTTTTGGAGATCTACCATTACCCCTTTCCTTGAAACTACATGTCACGCCCTAAGCCTAGACCCTGGACGTGGCCGGCACTCGAGAACCATTGCTGGCCCCAAGAGAACCCTTGGCCTGACTTACTTACTCAGCGGAAGACTTAAACACAAGAAATAGTCTAAAATGGAACTTGTGAAATAACATAGAATGCCCTTAAGTAAACATTCAAACTTAGTCAAAATGGCAACCTCAAGTCTCAAAATATAAGCCAATAATAAAGTAGTGAGAAATGAATTTAACTAACTGACTGTCTGTTTATGAAGCCTCTAAACAACTGAGATGGACATCGGTACAGGCCCACGACATCCTAATGAACTAATAAAAAAAAATAGAAATCAATAAAAGGGATCTTTCGGAAGCAAGGAGGCTCACCACAAAACTCTGAGTGCTCAAACTGGATCAACGAAGCGCTGCGTGCTGATCCTGGTTACCTGCATCTGCATCAGAATATGATGCAGACCAACAAGCATCAGTACATTGAATGTACGAGTATGCGAGTTAGAATGCTAAACATAACATAGGCTTGAAAAGATTTTGAAAGAAACACTTACCTTGGCTCTTCTCAACTCATGAATAACTTAACTAAAAATAAATCAATGAAAAAAATGCAATATATGAAAAAGCTTTATAAAACAGTCAAAGCAACTTAGTTCGTTAATGAAAATGCAATAACAAACTTAACTTTACTCATATAATAGAGTAATATAGTTTTTGTGAGAGTTTCTCTAATCGACAACCAACACTATGAGCCTAAGTGGTGATACGTCTTTTCCATGCTGCCAGAACTTTCCTACACTTTGCCGTCATATAGAACGCATAACTTAGTGGATCCACTAGTCTATGCTAAAAGCATCTTAAGGAGTCATCTAAAAAGTATGATCCTTTACTACCCATGATGGCTACATGGTTTATGGAGACTTGAGTTAATATGAACTCGCATCCCCATACCGGTGCTTAATACTACTCCCAAAATACACTTGGCTCATATGTTTTTAAAATAAATTTCTTTCTTTGGTTTGAGATAATTACTCAAAACTTAGCTTAAAAATTCTCTTGGAATAGATGTTCCCTTTCTTGCTCAAATGTGAAAAACATTTTTAAACTCTTGGGGATACTTAGTTCCCTTATAGCTTTTTTAGAAATGAACTCAACTTTTTGTTCTTTGCTTAACTCAAAACTTAAGTCTTAAATAAAAGTTAAAACGTTTGTGAAAGACTTTTGAAAACTTTATAAACTTTTCTTAACTTGACTCTTAACTTTGCTTGACTTGACTCTTAACTTTCCTTGAACTGAAGTATGGATTCAAGGATTGTGATTTGTGATAGAAAAGATCCCATGATGTTTATCAATATTTTTAGATAGCAAAACCTGAGTAAAGATCATGAAATCACCGTCTTGGACAAGTCCACGACGCGGAGTTGCATTAAAATATTTGCTCGCAGAATTAAATTTTGAGGGAGTGGAGTCCGCGTCCTAACCGTGACGTGGAGCTAATTTTTCTGCACCGGGGGAGCAAGTCCGTGACGCAGACTTGCGTGCCAAATCCCACTCGATTTTTCCCCTCTTTATTTTCCAGCCCCAATTCGCCTAATCTCAACTATTGTTCTCAAATTCATTTTAGATTCCGACACCCAACATATGTACTCAAGAACCTAACTCAAAACTGTAACACCCCTCAAAATAAAGTAGGATAAAGTAGAGCCTCACATGGGTTTTATGCATTAATAACTTGTTAAAATAACGAAGAATAGCCTTTTTTAGTCAGTTTTAAAGAGTTTGGAAGTCAAACGTCAAGGGACGACCAAGACGTTCCGAAACTAGACTTTTACGTGTTGGTGTGTTCTAGTATGTTGTGCATGTTTTTATGTGTTGTTTGGAGTCAAAAATCAGTGCAGGTGACCCTAGTATCTTAATAAATGTTTTTAGGGTCAAAACGTTTGAATATGATGCCCCGGGACAATCCTAAGGGTCCCCGAGGAGGACCCCAACCCTTGGCCAAACAAGTTGCCAAGATAGCTTGCAAGTTGTACATGGAGGGAGCATGTCCGCATCGCGGACTAGCTCCACCAAGGGACAAAAAGTAGCTCCGCATCGCGGACATGTCGCGGACTCTATTGTCTCAGAATTTAATTTATAAAACTTGCGGGAACACCTCCGCATCGCGAACTTGATCCCCGACGAAATATGCAAAAATAAACTCAAGTTTGACTTGTTTAAAAGGTCCAACTTAGTGAAGGGTAGTTTGGGTACTCTGGGGAATTATTATAAACGGTTATTATACCTATTTTAGGGTATTTTAAGTTGGTTAAAACCCAAAACCCCATTCTTCAATTGACCCTTCCCTTTCAAAAAATAGATTCTCTCAAAACTCCATTGAAGACCTTGATGAAGCTCAAGCTAGAAGATGGGTTTTCAACTGACTCCTTCTTCAATTTCATAGGTCTTCAATAATTAAGGAATGATAACTCTTGATTCTTGAATAACCTCTCATTCAAGGAGTTCTACCAAAGATTTTCAAAACTGATTCAAAGACCAAAATTCCCAATTTTCAATCTAAACATGAGTCCTTTGTCAAACGATTTTCTAAATCATTCTATTGATGAATTGATGTGGAATTAAGGTTTTTAAGATAATTTTCAAAGGAATTCTTGAAGAACCCATGAT
>JAJOOS010031221.1:0-10574 GCA_029582725.1 Solanum chiquidenum
CCGTCCGGCCCAACCGACTCTATATATAAGGTCTTAACTGACGTACATGAAACATATCGGCATTATTTACGTTAGAATTATGGATCACCAATAAAGATGGTGAACTATGCACACAACAATTAGCCAAATATGGGGTATGCTTCCTTCGGGGGTCGTTTGACCTTGCAAATGGACTAGTTTGGCCAACAGGGCCAATCGGCTTAATAACTAAAGTGTTAACTGACGTCCTTGAAAGTTTTTGGCATTTTGGACGTCAAAATTCCGGATCACCAAAGAAGATGGTGAACTATAGCACACGAAAATTGGCCAAATATGAGGGCATGCCTGCTTTGGGGATAGTTTGACCTTAAAAATGGGCCGGTTTAGACTCCAGGTCCAATCGGTTCCATATCTAAGGTCTTAACAGATGTCCATGAAAAATTTTGGTATTTTTGACATCGAAATTATGGATCACCAAGAAAGATGGTGAACCATAGCACACGAAAATCGGAAAAATAAGGGTATGCTTGCTCCGGGGCTCGTTTCACCTTGAAAATGGGCCGGTTTGGCCGTCAGAGCCAACCGGCTCCATAGTTAAACTCTTAACTGACGTTCTTGAAAAATTATGGCATTTTTGACATCGAAATTCTGGATCACAAAAAAAGATGGTGAACTATAGAACACAAAAATTGGCAAAATAGGGGGTATGCCTGCTTCTAGGCTCGTTTAACCTTGAAAATGGGATGGTTTCGCCATCAGGGCGAACCAGCTCCATAACTAAGGTCTTAACAGACGTCAATGAAATTTTTTGACATTTTTGACGTCGAAATTCAGAATCACCAAAAATGATGGTGAACTACAGCATACGAAAATTGGCAAAATAGGGGGTATGCCAACCCCGAAGCTCATTTGACCTTGATAATGGGCCGGTTTAGCTATTAGGGCCAATCGGGTACAAAGCTGAGATAATAACGGACATCCATAAATGTTTTTGGCATTTTTGAAGTTGGAATTCTGGAACACCAATAAAGATGGTGAACTATAGCACACAAAAATCGTCAAAATAGGGGATATGCATGCTCCAGGCTCGTTTGACTTTGAAAATCGGCCGGTTTTGCCGTAATGGCCAACTGGCTCAATAGCTAATGGCTTAACGGACGTCTATGAAAATTTGGCATTTTTGATGTTGGAATTCGGATCACCAAAAAGGATAGTGAACTATATCATAGGATAATCGGCAAAACAGGGTGTATGCCTGCTCCGAGGATCGTTTGACCTTGAAAATGGGCCGATTTGGCCGTCAGGGACAACCGGATCCATAACTAAGGTCTTAACAGATGTCCTTGAAAACTTTTGGCATTTTTGACATCGGAATTCTGGATCACCAAGAAAGACGGTGACCAATCGCACATAAAACTCGGCAAAATAAGGGGTATGGCTGCTTCGAGGCTCGTTTGACCTTGAAAATGGGCCGGTTTGGCTGTCAGGGCCAACCTGCTCCATAGCTAAGGCTTAACAGACGTCCATGAAAAGTTTCGGCATTTGTTACATCGGAATCCGGATCATCAAAAAATAAATGGACTATAGCACACGAAAATCGGCAAAATGGGGGATATGCCTGCTCCAGGGATCGTTTGACCTTAAAAATGGACCGGTTTGGCTGTCAGGACCAACTGGCTCCACAGCTAAGGTCGTAACGGGAATCAATGAAAATTTTTGACATTTTTGTTATCGGAATTCTGGATCACCAAAAAAGATGGTGAACAATATCACACAAAAATTGGAAAAATAGGGGGTATGCCTGCTCTGGGGTTCGTTTGACCTTGAAAATTGGCTGGTTTGGCCGTCAGGGACAACCCACCTCATAACTAAGGCTTAACAGATGTCTAGGATAAATTTCGGCATTTTTTACATCAGAATTCTGGATCACCAAAAAAGAAGGTGAACTATGGCAGACGAAAATCAGAAAAATAGGGGTATACCTTCTCACAGACTCATTTGACCTTAAAAATGGGCCGATTTGGCCGTCAGGGCCAATCGGCTCCATATTTTAGGTCTTAATGAACGTCCATGAAAAATTTCAATACTTTTACGTCGTAATTCTGGATCACCAAATAAGATGGTGAACTATAGCACATGAAAATTTGCAAAATAAGGGTATGACTGCTTCAGGGATCGTTTGACTTTGAAAATGGGCCAGTTTGGCCGTCACGGTCAACCATCTCTATAGCTAAGGTATTAACAGACGTCCATGAAATATTTTGGCATTTTTTTCGTCGAAATTTGGGATAACCAAAAAAGATGGTGAAATATAGCACATGAAAATTGGCAAAATAGGGGGGTATACCTGCTCCGAGGCTCGTTTGACCTTAAAAATAGGCCGGTTTGGCCGTCCGGGTCAGCAGACTCCATAGCTAATGTGTTAACGGAAGTCCATGAAAAATTTCAGCATTTTTAACATTGGAATTCCAGATCACCAAAAAGAAAGTGAACTATGTAGCATATGAAAATCAGCAAAATAGGGGAGTATACCTGCTCCGAGTTTCGTTTGACCTTGAAAATGGGTCGGTTTAGCCATCAGGGACAATCAGCTCCATATCTAAGGTCTTAACGGACGTCCATAAAAAAATTCAGCATTTTTGACGTCAAAATTTTAGATCACCAAAAAAAGATGATGACTTTTAGCACACGAAAATCAGTCTAATAAGGTGTACGCTTGCTGTGAGGCTTGTTTGACCTTGAAAATGGGTAGATTTAGCCATCACGGCTAACCGACTCCATAGCTAAGGTTTTAATGGACGTCCATGAAAAATTTCAGCATTTTTGACATCAGAATTCTGGATCTCCAAAAAACACATTGACTATATACCACACAAAAAATCATAAAATTGGGGGTATGCCTACTCAGAGGCTCGTTTGACCTTGGAAATGGGCCGGTTTGGCCGTCAGGGCCAATCGACTCCATAGCTTATGTCTTAACGGACGTCCGTGAAAATTTTTGGCATTTTTTACGTTTTAATTCTGTATCACTAAATAAGATGGTGAACTATAGCACATGAAAATTTGCAAAATAGGAGGTATGACTGCTCTAGGGATCGTTTGACTTTGAAAATGGGCTAGTTAGGCCGTTAGGGTCAACCAGCTCCATAACTAAGGTCTTAACAGAAGTCCATGAAATATTTTGACATTTTTTACGTCGAAATTCCAAATCACCAAAAATAATGGTGAACTATAGCACACAAAAATTGGCAAAATAGGGGGTATGCCAGCCCCAAAGCTTGTTTGACCTTGATAATGGGCCAGTTGGCCTGTTAGGGCAAACCGGGTCCAAAGCTAACCTCTTAACGGGCGTCCATAATTTTTTTTGCCAATTTTGAAGTTGGAATTCTGTAACACCAATAAAGATGGTGAACTATAGCACACAAAAATAGGGAAAATAGGGGGGTATGCATGCTCCAGGCTCGTTTGACTTTGAAAATAGGCCGATTTTTCCATCAGGGCCAATCGGCTCAATAGTTGAGGTCTTAACGGATGTCTATTAAAAATTTGGCATTTTTGACGTTGGAATTTTGGATCACCAAATAAGATGGTTAACTATATCATAGGATAATTGGCAAAACAGGGTGTACGCCTGCTCCAGGGATCGTTTGACATTGAAAATGGGCCGGTTTGGCCGTCACGGACAACCAAATTCATAGCTAGGGTCTTAACGGACGTCCTTGAATTTTTTTAGCATTTTTGACATCGGAATTCTGGATCACCAAAAAATATGTTGAACAATAGCACACGAAAATTGGCAAAATAAGGAGTATGTCAGCTCCGAGGCTCGTTTGACCTTGAAAATGGGCCGGTTAGGCCGTCAGGGCCAACTGGCTCCATAGCTAAGGTCTTAACGAATGTCCATGTAAAGTTTCAGCATTTTTTACGTCGGAATCTGGATCACCAAAAACAAATGGACTATAGCACATGAAAATCGGCAAAATAGGGGGTATGTCTGCTCTAGGGATTGTTTGACCTTTAAAATGGGCCGGGTTGGCGGTTAGGGCCACCCGGCTCCAAAATTAAGGTCTGAACGGACCTTTATGAAAAATCTAACCATTTTTTACGTCTGAATTCTTGATCACCAAACAATTCATTGACTATAGTACACGAAAATTGGCAAAATAGGGGGTTGTCCTGCTCCGAGGCTCGTTTGACCTTTAAAATTGGCCGATTTGGCCGTCAAGGCCAACCGGCTCCATATCTAAGGTCATAATTGGCATCGACGAAAAATATTGACATTTTAAACGTCGGAATTCTAGATAACAAAAAAAATTCATGGTCTATAGAACACGTAAATTAGCAAAATAGGAGGTATGCCTTCTCCGAGGTTTGTTTGACCTTTGAAATGGGCCGGTTTGGCTGTCAAGGCCAACCAGCTACATATCTAAGGTCTTAACGGACGTCGATGAATAATTTTGGCATTTTTGAAGTTGGAATTCTGGATCACCAAAAAAGATGGTGAACTATAGAAAACGAAAATCAACAAAATAAGGGTATGCCTGCTCCAGGGATCGTTTGACCTTGAAAATGGGCCGGTTTGGCCATCAGGGCCAATCAGCTCCATAGCTAAGGTCGTAACCGGAGTCAATAAATTTTTTTAGCATTTTTGACGTCGAAATTTCGGATCACCACAAAAGATAATGAATTTTAGCATACGAAAATTGGAAAAATAAGGTGGGTATGCCTGCTCCGAGGCTCGTTTGGCCTTGAAAATTGGCAGGTTTGGCCGTCAGGGACAACAGTCTCCATAAATAAGGGCTTAACGGACGTCCATGATAAATTTTGACATTTTTTTAATTCAGAATTCTAGATCACCAAAAAAGATGGTGAACTATAGCACATGAAAATCGGTAAAATAGGGGTATACCTGCTCAGCGGCTCGTTTGACCTTGAAAATGGGCCAATTTGGCTGTCAAGTCCAACCGGCTAGACAGCTAAGGTATCAACGGACGTCCATGGAAAATTTTGGCCTTTTTGAAATTGGAATTCCGGATCACCAAAAAATATGGTGAACTATAGCATACGAAAATTGGAAAAATAGTGGGTATGCCTGCTCCAGGGATCATTTGACCTTGAAAATGGACCGGTTTTGCCTTCTGGGCCTATCGTCTTCATAGTTAATGTCTTAACGGACATCCATGAAAACTTTTGGCATTTTTCACTTTGGAATTTCGGATCACCAAAAAAAATGATGAACTATAGCTCAGAAAATTGGAAAAATAGTGGGTATGCCTTATCTGGGGCTCGTTTGACTTTGTAAATAGGACGGTTTGGCCGTCAGGGCCAACCTTCTCCAAAACTAAGGGTTTAACGGATGTCCATGAAATTTTTTGGCATTTTTTATGTCAAAATTTTGGATCACCATAAAAGATAGTGAACTATAGCACACAAAAATCGACAAAATAGGGATATGCCTTCTCAAATGCTCGTTTGACATTGAAAATGGGTTGATTTGGCCGTCAGAGCCAACCGACTCCAAAGCTAAGGTATTCAAGGACGACCATATTTTTTTTTGCATTGTTGAAGTCGAAATTCTGGACCACCAAAAAAAATGGTGAACTATACCACATAAAAATTGACAAAATAGGGAGTATGGCTGCTCAAGGGCTCGTTTGACCTTGAAAATGGGCCATCTTGGCTGTCTGGGCCAATTGGTGCCATATCTAAGGTCATAACGGACGTCCATGAAAATGTTTGGCATTTTTAAAGTTGGAATTACGAATCACCAAAAAATATGATAAAATATAGCACACGAAAATTGGAAAAATAGGGGGTATGATTGCTCCGAGGCACGTTTGATTTTGAAAATGGGTCGATTTGGCCGTTAGGGCAAACCGTCTCCAAAGCTAAGGTCCTAACGGATGTCCATAAAAAAAATTGGCTTTTTTGAAGTCGGAATTCCAGATCACCAATAAAGATTGTGAACTATAGCACAAGAAAATTGGCAAATGAGGGGTATGCCTGCTACGGGGATCGTTTGACCTTGAAAATGGGAGGGTTTGGTAGTCAGGAACAACCGCATCCATAGCTAAGGTCTTAATGGATGTCCTTGAAATTATTTGGCATTTTTGACATCGGAATTCTGGATCAGCAAAAAAGATGGTGAACTATAAGCACACAAAAATCAGCAAAATAAAGGGTATGGCTTCTCCGAGGACCGTTTGACCTTTAAAATGGGCTAGTAGGCCGTCTAGGCCAACCGGTTCCATATCTGAGGTCTTAACGGACGTTCATGAAAAGTTTTGACATTTTGTACGTCGAAATTGTGGATCACCAACAAATAAATGGACTATAACACACGAAAATTGGAAAAATAGGGTGTATGCTTGCTCCGAGGATCGTTTCACCTTGAAATGGACCGGTTTGGCCGTTAGGGCCAACCGGCTCCATAGCTAAGGTCTAAACGGACGTCCATGAAAAATCTCAGCATTTTTGACGTTGGAATTCTGGATCACCAAAAATGATGGTGAACTATAGCACACAAAAATCGGCAAAACAGTGGGTATGCCTGCTCCGAGGCTCTTTTGACCATTAAAATGGGATGGTATGGCCCTCAAGGCCAACCGGCTCCATATTGAAGGTCTAAACGAGCGTCGATGAAAATTCTTGGCATTTTTTACATCAAAATTTTGAATCACAAAAAAATCCATGGACTATAGAACACTAAAATCTTTAAAATAGGGGGCTATGCTTGCTCCGAGGCTAGTTTAACCTTTAAAATGGGCCGGTTTGGCTGTCAAGGACAACTGGCTTCATATCTAATGTCTTCGCAGACGTTGATGAAAAACTTGGGTCTTTTTAAGTTGGAATTTTGGATCACCAAAAAGGATGGTGAACTATAGCATACGAATATCGGCAAATTTGGGGGTATGCCTGCTCTGGGGATCGTTTGACCTTGAAAATGGGCCGGTTTAGCTGTCAAGGTCTACCGACTTCATAACTAAGGTCTTAATGGACATCCATAAAAAAAATTGACATTTTTGAATTTCGAATTCTTGATCACCAAAAAAGATGGTGAACTATAGCACACTAAAATGGGCAAATTGGGGGGTATGCCTGCTCTGGATCTCTTTTGACCTAGAAAATGGGCTGGTATGGCCGTCAGGACCAATCGTCTCCAAATCTAAGGACTTAACGGACATCCATGAAATATTTTGGCATTTTTGATGTTGAAATTTTGGATCACCAAAAAGGAAGGTGAATTGTAGCACACGATAATTTGCAAAATAAGGGGTATGATTGCTCCGGAGATCGTTTGACCTTGAAAATGGACCGGTTTGGCCGTCAATGCCAACCAGCTCCATATCTAAGGTATTAACGGACGTCCATGAAATATTTTGGCATTTTTGATGTCGAAATTCTGGGTAACCAAAATAGATGGTAAATTATAGAACACGAAAATCCTCAAAATAGGGGGTATGCTTGCTTCGAGGATCGTTTGACCTTTTAAAATTGGCTAGTTTGGTCTTTACGG
The DNA here is from genome assembly GCA_029582725.1 of Solanum chiquidenum. Classification (NCBI taxonomy): domain Eukaryota; kingdom Viridiplantae; phylum Streptophyta; class Magnoliopsida; order Solanales; family Solanaceae; genus Solanum; species Solanum chiquidenum. The sequence goes on from JAJOOS010031221.1 coordinate 7,496, forward strand.
CCAACCGACTCCATAGATAAGGTATTAACGGACGTCCTTGAAAAAATTATGCATATTTGATGTCGGAATTCTGGATCACCAATAAAGATGGTGAACTATAGCACACGGAAATCGGCAAAATAGGAGGTATATCTACTCCGTGGCTCGTTTGCCATTTAAATGGGCCGGTTTTGCCGTCAGGGCCAATCAACTCCATAATTAAGGTCTTAACGGACGTCCATGAAATTTTTTAGCATTTTTGACATCACAATTCTGGATCACCAAAAAAGATGGTGAACAATAGCTCACGAAAATCAAAAAATAGAGGGGAATGCCTGCTCCAAAGCTCGTTTGACTTTGAAAATAGGCCGATTTCTCCGTCAGGGCCAACCAGCTCCATAGCTAAGGTATTAAGGGGTATGCCTGATCCGGGGATCGTTTGACCTTGAAATTGGCCGATTTGGCTGTCAAGTTTAACCGGCTCCATATCAAAGGTCTTAACGGGTGTCGATGAAAAATCTCGGCATTTTTTACGTCAGAATTCTGGATCACAAAACAATCCATGGACTATAAAACACAAAAATCAGAAAAATAGGGGTATGCCTGCTTTGGGAATCGTTTGACCTTTAAAATAGGCCGGTTTGGCTGCCAAGGCCAACCGGCTCCATATCTAAGATTTTAACAGCCGTCAATGAAAATTTTTGGCCTTTTTGAATTTGGAATTCCGGATCATCAAAAAAGATGGTGAACTATAGCATACCCAAATCGGAAAAATGGGGAGTATGCCTGCTCCAGGGATCGTTTGGCTTGTAAATGGGACAATTTTGCCGTCAGGCCAACCGACTCCATAGCTAAGGTCTAAACGGACGTCCATGAAATTTTTTGGCATTTTTAACTTTGGAATTTCGAATCACCAAAAAAGATAGTGAACTATAGCACACAAAAATTGGAAAAATAGTGGGTATGCCTTCTCCGGGGATCGTTTGACTTTGTAAATAGGACGGTTTGGCCGTCATGGCCAACCGTCTCAAAAACTAAGGACTTTACGGACGTCCATGAAAATTTTTGGTATTTTTGATGTCGAAATTCTGGAACACCAAAAAAGATAGTGAAATATAGAACACGAAAATTGGCAAAATAGGGATATGCCTGCTCCGGTGCTCGTTTGACATTGAAATTGGGTTGGTTTGGCCATCAGATCCAACTGGCTCCAAAGCTAAGGTATTAAAGGACGATCATAAGTTTTTTTAGCATTTTTGACGTTGAAATTTTGGATCACCAAAAAAGATGTTGAACTATAGCACACAAAAATTGAAAAAATAGTGGGTATGCTTGCTCCGAGGCACGTTTGATTTAGAAAATGGGTCAATTTGACCGTCAGGGCAAACCGTCTCCAAAGCTAAGGTCCTAACGAACATCCATAAAAAAAATTGGCATTTTTGAAGTCGGTATTCCAGATCACCAATAAAGATTGTGAACTATAGCACAAGAAAATTGGCAAATAAGGGGTATGCCTGCTACGGGGATTGTTTGACATTGAAAATTGGACGATTTGGCAGTCAGGAATAGTTGCATCCATAGCTAAGGTCTTAACGGATGTCCTCAAAAAATTTTGGCATTTTTGACGTCAGAATTCCAGATCACCAAAAAAGATGGTGAACTATAGCACACAAAAATCAACAAAATAAGGGGTATGGCTGCTCCTAGGACCGTTTGACCTTTAAAATGGTCCGGTTAGGCCGTCTAGGCCAACCGGTTTCATATCTAAGGTCTTAACAGACATTCCTGAAAAGTTTTGACATTTTTTACCTCGAAATTCTGGATCACCAAAAAATAAATGGACTATAGCACACGAAAATTGGCAAAATAAGGGGTTTTCCTGCTCTGGGGATCGTTTCACCTTGAAAATGGGCCGATTTGGCCGTCAGGGCCAACCGGCTCCATAGCTAAGGTTTGAACAGACGTCCATGAAAAATCTCAGCATTTTTGACGTCAAAATTCTGGATCACCAAAAATACATCGACTATTGCACACAAAAATTGGCAAAACAGAGGGTATGCCTGCTCCGAGGCTCTTTTGACCATTAAAATGGCCCGGTTTGGCCCTCAAGGCCAACCGGCTCCATATTGATTGTCTAAACGAGCGTCGATGAAAATTTTCAGCATTTTTTACCTCGAAATTCTGTATCACAAAAAAATCATTGGACTGTAGAACACGAAAATATTTAAAATAGGGGGCTATGCTTGCTCCGAGGCTCGTTTAACCTTTAAAATGGACCGGTTTGGCTGCCAAGGCCAACTGGCTCCATATCTAATGTGTTAGCTGATGTCGATGAAAAACTTGGGTCTTTTTAAGTTGGAATTTCGGATCACCACAAAAGATGGTGAACTATGGCATACGAAAATCGGTAAAATTGGGGGTATGCCTGCTCAGGGAATCCTTTAACCTTGAAAATGGGCCGGTTTAGCTGTCAAGGCTGTAACGACTCGGAAAAGTGATAGGTTAAGCAAGAGCCTATGACTTTGTGTTGACTTTATAATGAGGTTCTATGAGGGGTTTATATGTAATTTCATTTTAATTGTGTAACTCTGACAATTTAAAATGAATAAGAAGAAGCTTGAAATTGGAAGTAGTCACTTTTGGAAAAAATTCAGAATCTGGAAATTTGGTCAAGTGTGGGAAATCAGTGAGTTTTTGGCCAACTTTGAGCAGTCATAACTTCTAGCTCAGGATGATCCAGGAGTAGTTCAAGTTATGTTTGGAAATCCCTTGGAACGATCTTTCCAACGCCACCGAGTTTACTCGATTCCGAGTTCGTATGAGCGAGTTATGCCCTTTGAAAGTTGGGCAGTTGGCAGGGAGTCCGTCCGGAAATTTAAGGGCATTTTGGTCTTTTCACAAATCTTTTCTTTTGAGGTTATATTGTTGTGTTAGGCTGTTTGTGGATCATTTTTTTTTTGTTCCATTTTAAAAGAGTAAGAGTTAGGGTTCTTGAGTGAAGAAGAGAAAGAAGAGAGGAAGAAGAGGAGTTGGAGCTAGGGTTGAAGATTTCTTGGTGTTTCTTCTTCAAATTTCGTGGGGAATTCATATTTAAGGTATG
>JAJOOS010031233.1:0-11003 GCA_029582725.1 Solanum chiquidenum
TCTGAAGGATGCTCAACTTACGACGTGCATGCGGAGTTTATGGGCATGAACGACTCGACTCAAGGGTCAAAATATCAATAAGGAACTCATGAACAACTCTTCTCATTCTCATACTTACTTCCTCAAAACTTAGTTCAAATCAATGGTTGATCTCAAAGGATTCACAATTGAACTAAAAGACTTTCTTGAACTCTACTCTTAACTCTCTCTTGAATGTGAATTATGAATTCAAGAGTTATGGTTCATGATAAGAAAGATCTCATGATGACAAGGTAGACTCATGAATACATTATTCTCACTCTCATACTCACTTGCTCGAGTCTTGAAACAAGTTACTAGATATTGTAGAAGACTTCTAAAAAAGACTCAAGGGACTTTCTCAAAATGTTTGAATGAACTCTCAAAACCTAACTCTTAACTCTACCTTTAATTTGAATTATGAATTCAAGGTTATGATGATGTTAGGAATGATTTTAGGTGTTTAGAAGGAGCTTAGAGTAGTTAGAATCGAAAAGAAGTGAAGGTGCACTTTAAACGAACTCAAACAGGACAACCGACGACAAACTGGGTGGGGCAGGTGACCCTCGCGCTATGGGTGGCGCGGGGCGCCAGCCCCTAAACTTCAGAGGTGGGTTTGGGGCGCTCTGGCAGGCGCATCACGCCAGGCCCCAACCCAGAAAATTCAGCAAGTTTCTTTTCACGTTTTCTCACCCTATTTCGCCTAGAATCGAATGGTTTCTTCCCCAATCACTTAGAATTGATTACTTAACATAAGTAAAGTCTAATATACTCAATACCTCCCTTAAAACACCCACTTTGATCTCAGGAAATCATCCAAAACCCAACACAACAAGATTTAGAATGAACTTCAAGAACACCTATCAAGAACTCAAATCTTTCAACTTCAATAATGAAACTTGCACTGAAAATAAAATGTTTGGCGTGTGGGTGAACAAACCCAACACTATGAAAGCTTACATACCTCTTAGGGATCAAACCCATGGCGAAAATTCGCTACAACATGCAAGAATCTCGACGAACACTTGATCCTTTCCTTTTTTCTCCTCTTTCCTCTTCTTTTCTCTTCTTGAAATCTCAACTAAATCCCTAGGTGTATTAGACCCCTTAAAACCTTACTAAAAACGAATTAAATCTGATTTGGTAAGGAAAAGACCAAACTACCCCTTACTATTTCCGGCTAACTTTCCTTAACTAGACAACCTAACTTCAAAAGGCCATATCGCACTCATCCGACCTCGAAACTGAGCAAACTCAGCGACGTTGGAAATATAATTCGAAGATCTTCGCTATGGTATCTGGTAGAACATCTAACTCATCTTGAGCTAGGAGTTATGGTCGTTTGAAGTCGACCCAAAACTCATACTTAAGCATAACTTGCAAAATTTCAGATTTTGCTATTTCCAATTTAATTCTTTTTGAAACTGAAGGTTTTACATCTAGTGAACTTAACACTTAAGAAATTTTAATTCCTCTGTAAAATCCTACTCACAATGAAGGATGGCTCGAGTCTCAGTTCGAAAATTTTATGGGGTGTTACACAAATAAAAATGTTTCAGGCTCAAAATGGGAATCTATGGATAAGATGTCATTCGGTACGCTTGAAATACACAATCGCATCAAAGAAAGCCTATAATCCTTTTCCAAATTAAATGTTGCTCAAAATTTCAGTTGAACCAACTTTCGGACCAAGTTCTGAATCAACAAAGTTATGTCATTGAATTTTATATATAAAGTTCACCACACAATGCACATGAAACATGAGTTCAAATTTGTTTTAAGCAAAACATTTTTTCAAGTATTACATAAATATATCAAGAGGTACCAAAAGAAGTCTATAGGTCACAATAAAGTTGGTCTGTCTTTTCAAATAATTGAATACTTTATTATTTTTTCTTATGCACACTCCTAAGTATGTTGGTACCAACCATGTCAAATTGTTTTCTAAATTAAAAAAAATCCCAAATTTTTTTAACCCTCCTATTTTTTACCTCAGTTTTTGTGATGAGGACTTTTAGATTCTTTCTTAGTTAGACCGAACCTCAACATAAGGCTGCCTATGTATCTCGTCAAAGCAAGAATCAGGTCAGACGTAGTTGAGGAAGATTATAAATATAACATTATTTTTAATAAGAAATACTTCTTTTTTTAAAAATAAATAAATAAGGATCACCGAACCCGCGGAGGGTTGCCTACGTATCTCATCGATTTTAGAATTAGGTGTGCGTAGTTCGTCCATATTGGATAGTAAGAAAAAAAACTTTATGATATTAAACTTTTTTTTTGACAAATGCAATTTTTCAAAGTATTATATAAGTAAAATATTTTGAATTTTCTTTTAATAAACTTTACAAAAAAATCTAAATAAAAAATAATATTATTCTTCTCATTAAGTAATGAAAAAAAATATATTTTATTTTTAAGAAATGCATAATAACTTCTAAAAGAAGAAATATTTTCGTGCTTTCTCCTTTGTTATTTTTATATTTTATAAAATCAAAAGAGAACTTTTTTTCATAACATTAATCACACTAAAATGAATCAACTTATAGAGACTTTATAACTAAATGCATTTTCATTTAGCACATAAAATGAGCTAAGTGGTCAAGTAAGAAAGGGATACTTGTCCTAGACGGATCCAACTCTTGTTTTGAGACTCACTAAGTCACAAGCAAATGAAGCAAATAAGCGGAGTCATCTACGGATAACCTTGTCTTTATTCTAGTTTTACTAGGTTCAAACCTGCAGAAGATAGGTATCTAGACTGGCTTACCCGAGTTGACAAACTCGAGTCAGGGAGGGGCAACTTTTCGGTAGCAGCGCTTTTCCCACTTCATTGCAAATCCAACCCACTCGATTTTGATATACAACAGCTTAGAAGCATAACTACTTTGTTCCCTTGAGTGCCTCACCTAATATTTTTTATCTACATATTTTAATTTTAGTTAAAGAAAAGAAAAAAAGATTATTAAGGCAATTGGTGAAGGTACATCATCGTATCCTTAAATTTCTTTAAGTGTCTCAAAAGATGTGGAACCACATTCTTTATTGAAGCTCATTTTTAGATATATCTAAATTTTCCTATAAACACTTTCATTATCCTAAACTTACCTATTTTTCTTTTGTCCTAATCATGTCCCAATTAAATCAATGAAAGTAAAATAAAATTAGCAAAACCTTTTACACAGATTATCTAAAGTCCATGTTCCCTTTTTTCATAGTCACTTTGCAACCCATTTACTGTTCAATTCCATTATACTAGAGAAAAAAAACACATATTCGATAAGTTATGAGGAAAAGATAATTTAGGCGTCAACTTTAGTCGAACATTAATCACGTTCAAATTTGAACCATGAAACAAAAATTCATAGGATATAAAAGCTTCATAGAAACATTCATTTAAAATATTCCATGAATCAAATAAGAGAGTGAAGTAATAGAAAGAGACGTCTTAGCATGCAAGAAATAATCACAATGTTATATCAATTTTAATTTTAATTTATCAATATATAAGGTTCAAATATATTTTAATATTATAACGTCAATATTAAACACACATAAATTTGAATAACTTCATAACATTGGAATCTCGTCTTATGTAATTGTGAAAATTAAAAATACAATAAAAATTAAATGTTACCTTTTGTGAAAGTTAATTCACGAGAGAGTAAGATCATAATCAGGAACCACGAACTCAAAACCACAAAAAGTAAACCTCAAACTGAACCTTTATTTTTTAAAATTGCACGTGTTGCTTCTTTTTTTTGGTAATGTGAATGGGTGTGTAGTACGTGTAATTGGATGTGTAGGTGGGTGGCTTTGGATATGAATTGGGTTAGTGTGGTATATATTGTATGTTGGTGATTTTTTTTCTTGTTCCTGTGTGTATGGTTACTGATAGGATAGAAATATTTTTTCTTCTTTTTTTCCATTTTTTCTACGTGCCGATGTAGATGTCGGCTTGTGGTTTATTTTATTCTCGTGTGTGTGTTTGGGTGTGTTGATGTATTGTATGTATATGGGAAGTGGAGTTAATTGAAGTGGGGGTAAGGGTAATGGGGTAGTGGGTAGGTGGATGAGAAAGGGGATAATGGAGTAAGGAAAATGGGTAGTTTAGGTTGGTATTTTTTTTAAAATTAAATACATATATAAAATAATAATGATAATAAAGTTATTAGCTAATTTCTTTTGAATTAATAAAAATATAATAAAAGTTAAATAGCTAGTCTAAAAATATAATTAAGAAATACTATCTTATTTACTAAAACATAAATTAAAAGAAAACGTATATATTTTATTCTTTTAAATTTTTTTAAAATAAACTTACTAAAATATCTAACATAACATAAAAGAAATATTTAAGGAATAAAAAATAGTGTAAAACCTTATGTTCGGTCAAAAATTACGTGTCTACAGTTTGCCCCTCTTTGACTGGAAACATGAAGAGTGTTCAGACAAAGAAATAGACAAAGCGACAATTTTTTACCGGACTTTTATTTGAAAGACAAATATGCGACCGAGTCCTTCTTTTGGGCAGCCTACATATCCCGTGTTGTAAGGGCATCAGGTGAAAGTTAATTGTGCTCCCATCGAGGCTTCAGTTGGCGGCTCCTATTTTTACATGAAAATGAAAGACGAAAACATAAAAGAAAATGCAAGTGCAAGATCCTATCTATGCCACTTCTCTTAAATCTTGACTTGGGTTTTCATGTTTCTCAAGTTGTAAGTTATTAATTTTCATCTCGAGTGAGTTTGAAGGTAAATGCCTTTCTCTAGGTAGGCTCCTTCTACTCGGATTTGCATATTGACTTTGTTCTTAGGGTGAGCTCCTGCTACTTCAATTGAAAATGAGCTTGAAAGTTTGATTCTTTTCCAAATAAGATTCTAAGCTTGAAATGTGAATTGATCATATTCTACAAGCGTATTCCTGAAATTAAAACAAACAAAAGTAATAACACAAAAAAATTCCCCAGTTTATAGTAAAGAAAATTTTGTGAGAAAAATAAAAGATAGTGCTTAGCTTCAAATCGAGACTCTGAATGATTTGAGCTCTGTTGTGATGCATTCTTCATATGGCTTCTGAATGTTCAAATCAAACCTTTCCTCACCATGATCAAGTTAAATTAAATTATGCCAGTCTAAGTCCCATTGTCCAGGAGGGTCCTGCTACTAAATTCAATTGTCCAGGAGGGTCCTGCTACACGAAATCCCATTGTCCAGGAGGGTCCTGCTGTACTAAACCCCATTGTCCAGGAGGATCCCACTACACTAAATCTATTGTCCAGGAGGGTCCTTCTACACTAAATCTCATTGTCCAGGAGGTCCTTCTAGTCCCATTATCCAGGAGGGTCCTACTATTGTCCCATTAGCCAGAAGTACCTTTGCTATACTACGTCCTATTATTCAGGAGGGTCCTGCTAGTTGTTGATAATATCCAAATATACTTCTTGAAAAGAAATATAAACGGTTGTATGTAATATATTTACCTAACTATGAGTCGAGATCGATCCCAAAGAGAATATGGAAGAATATTGTCACTACAACATATTTAACTCGATAGACATTATATAAAAAAAAAGGAATTTAAATTGAAAAAAATAAAAAGAATAAAAATAACTTTGAACTAAGTATTTATTTATATTCAGATTATTAGAAATAACTAGGAATGTGCTCCCCATGATTTCCTAAAATAGCAAGAATATCGTACTAATGATCTATTTCAATTTTTATCATGCAAGGTTCGTAAGTTAGGTACCCCTAAGTGATTGGTCCTCTAAATAGGGAATTTCACCCCGCACCTTGATCCGGTTACGTGTGTATACTTTACTAACCCTTACCTTTACCTCAGTTTAGACAGCACATCAATGTATGTCTTAGTTTTCACCCTCACACAAATTGACATTAGACTATTAGACAACATCCACTAAATCTCTGTTGTTAATTCTTTTCTCATTAACTACCTCCTTGGTCCGGCAAGTAGCAACGAGGCGAGTTCTAACGTTTGCAACCGTTAAAAAGACTAATAAACAAAAGAATTAACAATACATGCATAAAAATCATTCAAGAATTACTTTGTACATAAACTTACGTTAATAATTATCATGGTTGCCACAATCCTAGTTATGAAATTTAGCTAATTCATTATCTCAAAAACACAATCAAAATTTATTAAAATAAATATGCTTGTGTTAATCATAAAAATTTAAGAACAGTAGCTAAACTATCTTTTATTAATCACGAATACAAATAAATAATAAAGGAGAATAAAGAATAAACCACAATTCTCAGGTCTCCACGACAGCTTTTCCAAAGTTCCTATGTTAGAAGAAAATTTATATTGTGTATTGTTTCTTGGTTCTTGGCTCTCCTAAAAAAAATAATTTCATGCCCTATTTATAGAAAAACATGTCCTAAACAAAAAGGAAACAAAATAAGGAAATAAACTTTCTAGACGTGGCTTTGATCGATGACTTGACCTACGGTCCGTGGGTCTACGTACGGACCGTGGGTCGACCTACGGTCCGTAGGTCCCCTCCATTGGTCAACACTTAGAATTTTTCTGCAAGGCCTGGAACCTTAAACTCCCAGTTCATCTTCTACGGACATGCATGACGGCCTGTAGGTCGACCTACGGTCCGTAGGTTGCTTCGTTGTTCCACACTTGGTCAGACTTCCTTGAAGCTCCTCCTATCTACGCCCACCACCGACAGACCGTCATAGGACCTATAATCCATAGGTCCCTCCGTGGGTGGCCACTGCTGCAGATTTCCAGCTGTCATCTCATTTTACCACATCCAAGACTATTTCCTGCAAACATGAAACAAAACACATTATTTCTAATACAAAATGGCCCTAGACGCACACAACTCTGAAGTGGAATGTATTAAAAGTATCCTAAACTCACGGTATATCAACATCCTCAACTTAAACATGTTGTTTGTCCTCAAGCGACACACTAACACTCTAAACGACACTTATGTAGAAGCAGACATACAAACCAAAGCAATTACATGGCCATTTCAATCCATTCCATTTTCTTAGTGCATATATTTTCTCTTTGACTCAACAAGCTAACTCATGCAGATCAAGATATGACAAAGATCGACCAACAGACAACACAACATACACTTTTTCAAAATCACCAAGGTACGAACTCTCCGACAATGTAACTAGAGGCCTCAGTTCAAACGAAATCCTTTTCACACAGAAGATATGAATTTTGAGTTTTAGGATTCATTCAACACTCACGCTCAGAAGTGACTTCAAGTACAGTTAGGTCTCAATACCACATGCTTGCCCTTATTTTCACTGCTTAGTCTCTCCAAACTAGTTGCTAGGATCACTATAGGATTTTCTTAGCTTGTAACTTAGGTTTAGGGTCACATGTGGTACATTTGGGTACTTTTTAGTGACTTTTTTCCCTCCTTGACATTACATTGTCTTTTTGCCTCTTTTCTCAACCTAATTTTTCACATCCTTTCATTTTACATTCTTTCCCTTGACTCCTTTCAATATGGATATGACTTTTGACTTTGTGGCTCTTATTTTTCACTTTCTTCTTTTTCTTTCACTTTATTTTTCTTTATTTTTCTTTATTTTTCAGCACTTTGATTTATCATCTTTTTGCTTCTTTTGAACAAAGTCACATCCTCTTCTAGCTTTTCTTTTTCTCTTTTCAACCCAAAACTCTTTTCATACCCTTTTTTCTTTTGGTTTCCTCTTTCATAGGCACCCTAAACTTATGGATTTTACATTAGTTGAGGTGCACAATATCCGATGTCGGACCAGGGCCAAGATTGAAATAACTTTTTGCATTAGCCACCCTCAACTTAGGCTTTTGGCCTAAGTCAAGGTGTGGATGTCCAAGGAGGGACTGGGGCCAAAACATTTATTTTAGGGAAGGTGAGTTAGGTGAATCAAAAGAAATGACCTATTTTAGGATCAAATATTTGGATCAAAGGGAACATTGATTGCATTTGGTTGGATCATTTTAGGCCTAAGTGGACTAATTTGAACAAGGCCTATGATCACTTCCCAACTTCTAGCCTAAATCATCCTAGTAGGACCAACGAGGCATGTTCTAGATTGGAACATACTGTCTGAACATTCAACCTTTCTCAGACACTCTTGGCACATTGTTTCATTATCATATTACCCCATTCAAGTTTTAGCTTAAATCATGAGGTCAAGTCAGTTCTTATCATGTCACATTAAGATTCAACTCATCAAGACTATAGATCTAGCACAATTCAACATTTTTACACAGGGATCATTTTTCTCATTATTTTCATGCCATCATGCTTTCATTTTTCTACTTACTCCTACACATACATTCCTAAACATGCCGGTTAAACATAAATTAAAATAGTCTCTTGGGGGAAAGGAGCACAGGCAAGAAAACCCCAAGAGAGGATTATGAGTTGGGCAACTCAGACTTCACCCTATCACTTACAATCCATTTACCCCACCCCCCAAAAAATAAAGTGAAATTATTTCCAATGCACAAAAAATATAGAAAGCAAAGGATCGGGTGAAGCAAACTTGTGGTGCTTATGCGCCGAAGACCATTCAAGAAGCAGGTGGGTCCGGTTTCCCGAAGCCCTCTGAATCAACACGTGGAACGCCATCAGTAGCGCTCCCATCTACCAACTCAGGACACTCAGTAGTGCTATCATCAACTCTCACTGTACTATCAGTAGTGCTCACGTCAACTCTCATAACACCGTCAGTAGTGCTCACACCGCTGGAGGGGCCTACACCTATCTTTGTGTCCCACTGCTGTCTCATCTCCTCATCAACTATGGATTCCCTCCGAGCCACCTCAAACTGTTGGCGCTCCCTCTTCCTAACTCTCTCAGCCTCAGTAATATCAAAAGTGCGACCGGAATAGGAGAGCTTCCCAACAACATGGGAAGAATATGGTGGCGGCATGCCATCGCTAAATAGGGCATTTATAACCACATCATCAACCGGTGTTGTAGGGGAAGACTCTGGCTCAGTCTCAGCGAGAAGTGCATCAAGACCAGCATGGATGCTAGCCAACTCTTGCTGGAAGGTGGTCACATCAACGGTCGGGGCCGGCCTCTCTAGGACTCGCAACTCAAAGGCATCTAGGTGGCTATGAATGGCTTGGACCTTTTGGTCCATCCGATGCTCCATCCGGTGTTCAACCCTCGCCTCAGACTCCGCTATAGCACGCTACATCCATGGCCTCACATGATGAAGTAAAGTGGTCATTTGTGCCTCTAGCCTCTGGACTCGAACTAGAGGGAACCTGAAGAATGAGTGGCTCTAGATGATCTAGGGGCCTGACTGGCGGCCGGAGATGGTGGAGCCTGGGAATCTGTAGTAGTGGCTGGAGGGGTAGTGTCGGCATCCTCCATCTGCTCCACATCCTCTATAAGATCATCGCCCAATGGTGGCACCTCAGCATGTGTCTCCCTGTGAGGTGCAACTGCATTGGCCTCATCCCAAATAAGGCCTAAATCAAGAGTCTTTGTTGCCTGAAGCAACCCATCACAATGCCAAACTGGTAAACCGGAGTCTCTACAAAGTTGGAAGATGAGGCAAGGAAAATGAAAATTGGTGGTGGCCTTGAAATCTCTCTCGTGTATCACCTCGATTAGTATACGGCAAAAATCAACCTCAACTCCCACTACCATGGCTGCAAATATCACCGCTCGATCCCATGTGAGCACATTATCCGCCTAAGTCGGGGATAAACGGTAACGCACCAGCAACTAGAAAAAATTAGCGCTAAAGGTCAGGGTCGCCTTTTTAATACCCAAACTCAGGGTCTGGACCCAGTCGGTGCGCTCTCCATTAGTAGCAAGATGTCGTGCTAGCCACCTAATAAGTGACTCCCACTGCTCGACATTCCTCTGAAATGCCCCACTCCAAATAATGCACATGCGATAGTCTAGCTCTGCTGTATTGATAGGCAAAATCTGATCCGGGCCATAGATGAACCTGTGGAGGGTTATCTCAGAGATATCCACAGAAAAGCCCCGAACTAGTGTAGCCTTAAGTGGAGGCTGAGCTGCAGGCTTAACCCTCTTGGAGATGGACCCTCTAATAGTGGCAACATAGGAAACGTAGAACTTCCTGACTATCTCTTCGTTGTACGTGCCTGGGGCCGTTCCATCCACTCACACCCGTGTCTACGGAATCGCCCTACAATGACTGGAGCGGTGTGGAGTCTTTCTGTGAGAATCCGACGTTTATTGGTGACTAGTCGAGCCATCCTCTCATTCTCATTTAGTATGCGGGAATCTCTGTATATATGATATTGGTCCTCCACACACCATCGATTTGGTTCCTTAGCACCTGGTGCAGGATCGGTACTGGGGCACTGGAATGTTGCCCACACTATTAGCCTCAGAAGATGAGGCAGTGATGCCATTAGAACTGGAGCCTGAGATGGAGCTAGTTGCGGTCTCAGAGCTAGCCGGTGATCCGATCTGTGTGGCCCCCTCATCAGATTGTGGGGCAGTGACCACGTCAGTACTCACCTGCCTAGTTCCCCGTCGTGTAGTGCGTGGAGCAGTGGTGGACGGATAACGTCCATATATACTTCTTGAAAAGAAATATAAACGGTCGTATGCAATATATTTACCCAACTATGAGTCGGGGTCGATCCTACAGAGAATATGGAAGAATATTGTAAATAGCAAATATTTAACTCAATAGTCATTATATAAAAAAGGGGAATTTAAGTTGAAATAAAAAATGAATAAAAATAGCTTTGAACTAAGTATTTATTTATATTCAGATTATTAAAAAAAAAACTAGGAATGTGTTCCCCATAAGCTCATATCGCGGTAATCCTAGTAATAGCAATCATTTCCTAGTGTATTACATGCAAAGTGATAAGTTAGGTATCTCTAAATCCTTGGTCCGGCATCTAGAGAATTTCACCCCGCACCTTGGTCCGGCTACGTGTGTATAATTTACTAACCCTTACCTTTACCTTATATTAGACATCA
>JAJOOS010031248.1:0-10534 GCA_029582725.1 Solanum chiquidenum
TTGATAGGGCCATCAAGAACACCTGGAGAATGATTCCAGCATGTATTTTTTGGTGCCTATGGACAGAAAGGAATCAGCGGTGTTTTGATGGAATTTCAGCTCCTAACCATTCACTCAAAGCCAAATGTTTGTTCAATCTATTTTGCTGGTCCAACCAGTCTTATGTGAATAGTTCTACTGCTTTCTTAGATTTTGTTAGCTCATTAACTCTAGGCCAGACTTAGTCTTGTTTTAAGTCTCCTCTAGATTTTTTTGAATTTGTGGCTGGCTCCCGTGTCTTAACTGCTGTCATGTAACGGAGCTAGCATATCTACTTTTGTACTCTTTGCATCTTCTTGATGCCGGTAATGAAACAACTTACTTCATCAAAAGTAAAAGGACTCGAGAATCAGGAAGTCCCTTTTCACCTTTTCAATAAGCATTACTACTGCATTCAGAATGAGACACAGACTTTCCATTAATACACCATTAACCCCAATAAAGAGCCTTTTGTAGCATAGTCCAAATTATCTCTTTAATCGGCAATAGCATGTTGGGATATGTTAGACAAATTAGTCAATGCCCATAATCTGTGTCTATATTGCTGTAGTTTTAAGTTGTTCATACTTGGCACAATAACTGTCTGCACTGAATGGACCTCAGTTATATCATTTGCACCAAAATTGACTGGATCATGGTCCGTGTTACTACCCAAATAAAGAAACTGCTAGAAATCACAGAATGAAACAGTTAATCACTTGAAGAAACAATAATACCACATCAATGAAACGTCCAAGCAGCACATTACAGCACAGCACAACACAATCACAAATATGAATGATTTTCTAAAAAGGGGGGCAAATTGTGTAAAATGCAGCACATAGAATAACTAATTACTCAAGATAAACCTCTGAAAAGGATAGAAGAAAGTATACTTACAAACTCTAAGCCAATGCCTCTGGAAGCTCCTTGAACCATTGAAACGCCTCCTTCCCATCTCACAGCGGAAGCTAAAGTGGAGAAAGTGTACCCTCTTCTGAGATATAGCTTCGCCTTCTGGGTAACAAAATTCAGATTCATCTTGTGCTTACTCAATCCCAAATCTAACACACACTCTTTTCCGTATGCAACTGAAAAATGCATATGAGAAATTTGTGAATGTTCCAACTTCCTACCATAATTCAGTTTCTTTCAACTATTTTTGCGTCTCAAACCCAAAATTTTAACGAAGAGAAATAAGCCACGTCGCAAAAGTTGGGAAATTGCAATTATGGCATTCTAATTTGTATTTATTATGGTTGTTGCCTCCCATAATTTTAATGACTTTCTTCATTTCATACCGTCTAGGCACTAGCTGTCTCAATTTAAGTTCCATTTTACTTTGTTAAAAAATAATAATTCATGTTTCTATAATTAAACTAGTAAAATTATCCATATATCATGGAATTTATAAAATAATACTTAAAAAAACCTATCAGTAATTAAAACTAAAACATTATATTATCTTATATACAAGATTACGTAGTAACAAACATTAATAATGTAAAGGAAAATAAAAATTATTACATCTTATCATTTATCCTTAATAACATAAGCATAAGGTAATGACTATAAAAATACATACCAGGATATATAACATAAGCAAAGGTGTCAGTGAGCCACTCAACAGGAGAAAAGTACACAAATATATAAGGCGGAATGACCTGAGAGACTCTTGTACTTGGCTCTGTTTGTCAGTTGGATCCTCCTACTCACCAGTTTGCCAAATAAACACTTAAACTCCACGAAACACAATATTTTAAACCCTTTTCTCACATAATCTGTGGAAGTGTGATACACGCAGCTACACGTGGAACTCCACGCCATTTTTTTTAGTGACACGTCATAACTTTTTTAAATATTTAATGACACATCAGAAATTTATTATTACAAAAGATAAATAATATTTTAAAAAAGGTGCAATTCCTCTCCCCCAATTCCCCACTTCATCGTCTTCTCCATTTCCACTCCTCATCCCTGAAAAAAATTGCATTGTCCCAAAAAAATTCAAACACAAAAATTCATTAGCCATTAGGTTTACTTGAGGATCTGTTCCATTTATTTTGAATCGATAAACTCAAATATCACATAAATTTTTAATTAAAAAAAATTAGTTTGTGAATAATCTAAGAAATATAATAGATCTTGAAAATTTTATATAAGAACATAAAAATGAAAATGGATTAGCTAGATGTTTCAGTAACTTTTTAATATCTTTTTATGGTAATGGTGGCGGTTGTGAAGGGTATTGTTTATCGAAGAAGACAATGAAAAAAAATAGAATGAGGTTGGTGTTGAAAACAAAGAAAGAATGATGGATGAGTACTCATCTGAAGAAGAGGAAGAAGAAAAGAAAAGGGGTGGGCTGGGGACTGAAGATGGAGAGAGAAGGGGTGGGCGGGGTTGAAGAAGAAGGTGAGATGATTTGAGTTTTTTTTAAAAACAATATTACTATTGTTTTCTTGTGTTAATTTTAATATTTTAAAAATAGAAATATTGTAGTCACTTGCTACAAAACGCGTGTAGTCACGTAGTTGTCCAACTCAGTCAATTTAATGCCACATAAGTTTGGTCAATGGTCAGAGGAATTCAAAAAATAGGGTTTCATTGAGTTTAAGTATTTATTTGGCAAAGTAATGAGTAGAAGAGTCCAACTGACAAATGGAGTCAAGTACAAGGGTTTCCTAGGTCATTCCGCCAATATATAATTGTGATGAAGAAGAAGAAGAAGAAGAAGAAGAAGAAGAAGAAGAGGAGGAAGAGGATGAGGAGGAGGAGGAGGAGGAGGAGGAGGAGGAGGAAGAGGAAGAGGAAGAGGAAGAGGAAGAGGAAGAGGAAGAGGAAGAAGAGGTTTAGAATTTTCGTTGTTTAAAATGAGAGGAAATCCCTCTATTTATAGACAACAAAGGGTAGTGTGAACAAATATTTATTGTGTCTTATCGAAAATGTTACAACTATTTAGAAAAGTTGTAACTCTTCAGAAAGGTCACAACCTTTCATAAAAGTGACAACTCTTCATAAAAGTTGCAACTCTTCATTAAAGTGACAACCTTTCATAAAAGTCACAACTTTTCATAAAAATCGCAACTTTTCATTAAAGTCGCAATTTTTCATAAAAGTCACAACTTTTCATAAATTTCACAATTTTTCATGAAAGGGGAAGACTAGTTTTGTAAATAAATAAATTAAAAGGGTATTTTGGTTTGTGGTGGTACCACGTAGACGGGCCTAAGGTTCTCTTTTATATATATATATATATATGATATGATAATAAAAATGATTTAACTTTATAGTCAGTCACACAAATATTTAAGGTTTGTTTTAGATCATAATTTTTTTTAAAAATTATTTCTTTCTTACATTGTGTGTCGAGTCAAATGATATCACATAAATTGAGGTAGGAGGAGTATTATAGATAATTCCCGAGGTCTCCCTTAGGTTTTATTTGGTAACAATAACTTTAACGATCCTCTAGGTCGTTTTCGTATTTTTTGATATTTTTTCAAGTTTAACTCTCTCCCCAACTTTGATCTGGTAGTTGTGGAAATATAAGATTACTGACCAAAGTCAACATTTGAGCTTAGGAAGATCGGATACGAGTTTTCATAGTCCCACTAGAATAAGGGGTGGTTTTTGGCCTAGGTGAAAGTTTGGTTCAGTTCTCACAGCTTTTGGGGGTTTTTTGGTCAATTGGTTGGAGTTTTAGAGTTCTTTAAGTTTTGTTTGACTTTAGTCAACTTTTGACCTAAGTGATCCCCAAATAGTGTTCAGTCGCTTCGAACAGGTTCAAAATGTGTTTTACAATTCATTAGCACTATTAGTTTATGTTTGGAGGGTCCTGGATGTATTTCGAGTATTAAAAACCAAATTTTGAACTTGGATGAGTTATTGTCATCTAGTGTGGTACACATTTGTGAGGGTGGCACGTAATGCGGTATTTGAGAATTTATGGAGGTATTGCAAATGGATATCTTGGTATTGCAAATATGATTGCAACGCCCCAAAATTTTCTAATTTAGATTTAACATTGATTCGTGTGTTTTAATGCTTCAATTTTTGGATTGTATTCGTGCCTTGTGTAATTTCCTAGGTTGGTCATCATTCGAGGACGAATGATCCCAAGAAGGAGATATTGTGACACTCCAAAAATTCCAACTCAGATCAGACTTGAAAAAGTCTAGAAAATAATTAAAATATGTAGAAAAACTTGACTTTCACAGACACCACCTATGGCCCGTAGTAGCAACCACAGACCGTAAACGAGCTCGTGAAATTAGACTTCTGAGATATGGGGTTAGACCTGAGTTTACTGGTTTGTACTACATGTCGTAGATCTTTTAACGGATTGTAGATCAAACAGTGAAATGAAATCCTGAAAGTTAATTTTTATGTCTAACTTTCTGTCACGGCCCAAAATACATCCTAGATATGACATGACGAATAGGATCCCGAGAGACCCTAAACAAGTCACTTAACATACACATGACGTAACAAAATACAATAAAAGATAATATAAGAAATATAAGTCTCAAAGTTTTATATGACATAAGAGATAACAATAGAGTATATAAGTGAATACGCTGAACATTAACTAAGTCTGACATAAACCTTCTATCCATAGATGTGATTAGGACAAACCCCTAAGTCACGAACATAGATTAAAACTGAAAGACTAAGAAAGCAATAAAAGTGACAATGGCCTAGCCCTCAAACCATGATGACTCCCCAATCCAAGTAATTAATAGTTGAGCAATCATGATCTAGCTACGTCGGGGAGAAGGAGTGTCAAACCCTATATTATGAAACAATATAGATACAATATGCATCAGTACTTTGAATGTACTAAATATTGGGAAAATGCATAAAAACGTAAACATGATAATATAGTGAACTTAAAATATGATATGCGTGATAAAGTGAAACGTAGTAAAGCCTTTAAAGTGAAATTATAAATCATGAACAAGGTCAATGCATATTTGAAAACCATAAGGAAAGCTTACATAAAACCTTTGAAGAAAATATAGTTTATTTGTGAGATATTTCTCGTTAACCAACAATAGACCAGTGAGTTATAACATGAAATTTGATGTAACCATCATACTGAAAAGAGGGAGTCCTACTTGTCAAGGTAATGAATCCATAAATTCATTCTTGCTAAAATAGATCCACTAGCTTAGGTCATTTAAAACAATCCTATAGGGGCACATAGTTTGGGACAAGGGAATTGCTACTAATACCAAACATCTACTAGTAGTAAGACCTCCATTCTAAAGTCCTCTCGGTGCTAAGTAAATTCCAATGGAAAAGACATAATTGTAATCATATCAAATTACTTGTAAAGGCAATAATCAAAGACTATCAATCCAATCATAAATTCATATTAGAATAGATCCTTTCAAAACCATGATTTTATAGTTGTTCATCAATTCAAGGAAAAGATCTTCACTCTTAACAAGAGGAACATAAGGGACAACGACCTCTCTCTTACCTCATTAGATCAATATGTCTTCCAATAATTGGTCTTGACCGCATCATCCCCTATAAGAGTAGTAGCATTGTTTTTTTCTATGGACGAATGACATGGAGATTATAAAAGACGGTTGATCACTTGACAAGACACTTCTTTTTTAAGCATCTAAATCATGACTCCTTTTAAATGTGAGAAAACCTTTCACAAACCATGGACATTTTATCGTAAAAACCTTTTTTAGTTATAAAATATCTATTTCATAAAATATGCATAAATCGTAATCATAATTCATAAGTATAGTAAAAGCAATAAGGCATGGGCTCATATCAAATCAATTGAAAAATATGTAATTGAATCAAATAATTAATAATAAGATTGAATTTAAGCAATTGAATCATAATAAATTGAACCCATGAAGAATACATAAAAAAAAACCCTAAGAGAATTGGGCTGAAATCATATTGGAGATTGAGATTCTTTTGGAACCCAATGGATAAAAGGAATACATTTGTGAACTTCTCACATACCTTGAGTAATCAAATCCCTTAGATGCAAGAAAATAAGACTTTGGAGCTTGAAATCCTAGATGTTCAGCTTAGGAGCTTGAGACAGAGTTGGAGAAGAAAACCCTTGAGAGAATTTTTGAGTTCCGAGTGAATGAGAGGGAATGGGTAGGTTAGGAAGAGTAAAATTAGTTATTGGACCTTAGAATGTTCTAGAAACGACGTATTTTAAGGGTTAAAAGGATAGGAAAAGACCTAAATTCTCTTAAATAAAAACTGCCGAACAGGTTCTACGGGCAGACCTACAGTCCGTATATATTTCTATGGACCGTATTGGTCATCCATAGACACAGTTATTGGGGACTCAATTTTTGAATAGTTTCCATGAGACCTCTCTACGGTCCATTAAAGCTTCTACTAACCGTAGACCCAACTGTAGAACCCATGAACCAAAAATTCTTCGAAGTCTTAGCTTCTACGGCCCCCTTACGATCCATCAAAATCTCTACAATCCGTAAATATTTCCACAAACTCGAAGCCACTCAATTTCATTAAGTCTAAATACTTTCTACGGACTATTCCTACGATCTGTCAACTCTTCTATGCGCCGTCCTGTTGGTTCTTAGGAACTTATTAGAGACTTGACATTTTCTAATTTTCGAAGGCCACTTCTATGACACTCTTTTACAGACCGTAGAACCTCCTAAGGTCCATAGATTGTGTAACATCTCGCAAATTGAAATAACTAGGAAGAAGTTAAGAATTGGAAATAGCCATTTTTGGAAAGAATATAAAAATCTGGAAATTGGTCAAGTATGCTAAGTTGAGTTTTTGATCAACTTCAAACGACCATAACTCCTAGCTCAGGATGATTTAGGTGTGTTTCCAGATATCGTAGGAAATATCTTGGAATAATATTTCGAACGCTGCAGAGTTTGCGCGATTCTGAGTTCGTATGAGTGAGTTATGCCCATTGGAGGTTGGGTTGTTCAAATAAGGAAAGTCCAATTCGGATTTTGGAAGGGTATTTTGGTCTTTTCCATACCCTATTATTTTATTTCGATTTTTGGAGTTTAATTAGGATCAAATCAGAATTAGATCAGTTTAGTCAATTGGAAATTCACGCTAGGTCTTGGAGAAAAGAGAAAAGAGGAGAAAGGAAAAGAAAAGTTCAAGATTCGCCAAGATCGTGCGATTTGGTTGTGGATTTCGCCAAGGATTTAATCTTACAAGGTATGTGAGACTTTCATAGCGTTGTGTTAGTTCACCCACGCGTCAATCATGTTTAATTCAGCGAAATACGTTCGAAAAAAGGGTTGAAAAACTGATGTTCTTGATATGCATTCTTGAATTTGTTTTTGTTCTTGAATTGGGCTGAATTGATGAGTTCTTAGAGATTATTGCGTCGAGTTTTAGAGTTGTTTTGAGTTAGGTTCTTGGGTACATTTGTTGGGTATCTGATTCTAAAGAGAATTTGGGGAAAAGAACCGAGTTTAGGTGATTTAGGGTTGGGAAAACGAAGAAGGAAAAAGTTGGGAAAAATCTGGTGCCCCAGGCCGCGTCGCGGACCTTCCCCCCAGTTTCGCAAAATTTATCCTCGCATCGCGGAGCGGTCACGGACCGTTCTGCTTAAAAAATTATCTTCACGACCAAAAATTTAAATATATCTCCGCGTCGCGGACCTGTTTTCAGACAGTGATTTCTTGATATTTTCTCATGTTTAGCTATCTAAAAACACTCCTAAACATCATGAGATCTTTCCTATCACAAATCACAATCCTTGAATCCATAATTCAATTCAAGGAAAGTTAAGAGTCAAGTCTAGAAGTTAAGAAGCAAGTCAAGAGAAGTTTATAAAGTTTTCAAAAGTCTTTCACAAAAGTTTTAACTTTGTTTTAAGACTTAAGTTTTGAGTTAAGCAAAGGGTAAAGAGTTGAGTTCATTTCTCCAAAAGTTATAAGGGAACTAAGTATTCCCAAGAGTTTAAAATGTTTTCACATTTGAACAAGAAAGGGAAACACCGATTTCCAAGAGAGCTTTTAAGCTAAATTTTTGAGTAATTATCTCAAACCAAAGAAAGAGTTTTATTTTTACAAACATATGAGCTAAGTATATTTTTGGAGTAGTGTTGAGCACCGATATGGGGACGAGTTTGAGTTCAGATAATTCAAAGTCTCCATAAACCATGTAGCCATCATGGGTAGTAAAGGATCATACTTTTTAGATGATTCCTTAAGTACTTTTTAGCATAGACTAGTGGATCCACTTAGTTAAGGCGTTCTATATAACGACAAAGTATATGGCAGTTCTGGCAGCGTGGGCAAGACGTTGTATCACCACTTAGGCTCATAATGGTGGTTGTTGGTTAGAGAAACTCCCACAGAAACTATATTACTTTATTATAAGAGTACAATTGAGTTTGTTATTGCATTTCTTTAACAAACTAAGTTGCTTTTTTACTGTTTTGAAAGCTTTCTGTATATTGCATGTGTTTTATTGCTTTATATTAAGTTAAGTTATTCAGGAGTTGAGTAAAGACAAGGTAAGTGTTCCTTTCAGATTATTTTTTTCAAGCCTATGTTATGTTTAGCATTCCAACTCGCATAATCGTACATTCAATGTACTGATGCCAGTTGGCCTGCATCGTCTTATGATGCAGACGCAGGTAACCAGGATCAGCATCCAGCGCCTCGTTGATCAGGTTGAGCACTCAGAGTCTATTGGTGAGCCTTCTTGCTTTCCGGAGGGCTCCTTTTCACATCTCTTTCTAGTTTTCAGTTGTTAGGATGATCAGGAATCCTGTCCCGACATCCCTCTTTGTTTTAGAGGCTTCACAAATAGATAGTTATAGTTCTTTATTTTTATTCATTTCAGTTGTATACGTTTAAAACTTGAGTTGCCATTTTGGCTAAGTTATTATCTCTTAAATTATTGCATGAGTTACCGTTCTTATGTTTAAGTCTTCCGCTGAGTAAGTAAGTCATGCCAAGGGTTCTCTTGGGGCCAACATTGATTCTCGAGTGCTGGCCACGTCCAGGGTGTAGGCTTGGGGGGTGACAGACTGATCCGTATAAACTGATACCATGTCATTTTCTAGAACTTTTTCTTTCTAAACTCAACTTTCAATTTTCTAGGTGTTACACTTTTACGGACCATTCTACAACCCGTAAAATTAATTATATTATATAGATTGTCTCGTGGAAGTGAAGTACTAAAACTCTTATTTTGTATGATCTCCACGACCGTGCAGGATGACTCGTAAAGTGGTTCACAGACCGTAAATCAAAACATAAAAAAAAATCAGAATCTTTGCTTGCCTTATACGAGAGCTTCTACTCCCATAGAAGTTACTATGACTCATAGACGACCCTCGTAGATGGCGCTGACAATTTTCAAAAGAGGGTTATTTCAATATTTTACCACTCTTTTTAAGCCTAAATTCTGATGTTTTTGCACCTAATTAAGTTCCTAAACAATATATTGTATGCTCAAAATACTCTCATAATCACTCCCAAGGCTTAAAGCAAAGTATCAAGAGAAGAAAACTAGGATTTCAAGCATATTCTTCAAGTTTCTTATAGAACTTTGTTCTTCCAGGTATGTAAGGCTATCATAGTGAAGGATTAAGTTATTCCTTATGCCCTACATATCAAAGCTAAGGACTCCAAAAGATCATAATTTTCGAATTCTCTCTATCTCTAATAATTGATTCATGATTTTTCTTATCATAATTATGGTACTTTATATTCATTGTTGATTCTTGATTGTCGGTTCATGCTTATACTATCACGAGGACCCTTTTTGATAAAGTTATATGAAAATATTGTCATAATAATTCATATACATTGTTTTCATGAGGAAAGTAAGTTTCAAGATTTTCAGAAGTATTTCAAGAACATATTTTGCTTCAAGTGCATTATTTTAGAAAAGTTTCAAGAAAGTGTATTTTTGCATAAAGATGCATATTTTCATAAAGAAAGTGTAGACAATTTCTTAAAGAAAACATGTTCAGTTTTAAATGGTAGTCAGATTTTCAGAAAAGTATAGTCAATTTTTTTTACGGTTCAGTACTAAAGAAGTATCATTAAGCATAGACTTAAATTAATAGATTTTCAATTTTTCTTCTAAAGTGGGACCTTTTCCCAAAATGAGATGTCTAAAGTTATTGAACATTATTGCATTATTTTGAGAGTTGTATTGAGCACCGAGTTGGGTAAGGGTTAAGATAATCCAAAATCTCATAAACTACGTAGCAATCATAGAATAGGAACGTGTCATTGGTTTGGGCAATTCCTTACATAGCCCTTAGTAAGAGCTTAGATATGGATCTATAAGTTCATCTATTGTTGTCCCTATTGTTGTCCTTTACTCTGGCAAGGTACTGGATGACTCTGGCAACGTGGTCTAGATGTTATATCATCATGAGGCTTATTGTGATGGTTGTTAATTAGAGAAACTCCCCAAGAAAAGTAAAAGTGTACAATTTTAGTGTTTGATATTATTGCATATCTTAGTTGTAAAACTTTACTTGTTTTTATTACAC
>JAJOOS010031249.1:0-10223 GCA_029582725.1 Solanum chiquidenum
CATAGATTCATTAGGTGAGAATGTCCTTTCAACCTTAGAATCATCAATATGTGAGTAAACCTTTCACATCATATTCATAGTGTGTTCATGAGAATAACCTTTCATTCAGCACAACAAGATCATCATAGTCATAATAGTTCATGTATTCTAAAGTGTAAGGGTATGGGGAGAACTGCCTTACAACAATACCACAATTACACAATAATCATAAGATCTTCACTTAATAAGTGAATCATAAGCTTATACACAATTCTCAAAAAGATGTACCAATCCTCATAACTTTTCCCTTCAAGGGCCATGAACCACAAGCAACACCTTCGTCATATCACAGTAATATTCATGCATGGGGTGTATGTGTGTGTGATTGTCCTTCCAATGACACAACAACAACATTATCATAACAGACACTTTATTCTCAAAGTATTCATAAATATGCATATAATACCATAATCATACATACCCCTTCTATCTTGCATTCAAGGATCATAGATCATGTTAAGTCCACACATCTAACATTCATTATATTAGACATGGATAGAATCATGACTCAAGTAGATCATTTACTTCATGCATAAACTCATGTGATCATATTATAGGTCATGTGGATGAAGTCTTTTCACAATAATGGCATATGCTACTCAACCGACATAATAGCTCCTTTATTAAAGCCATGGCCTCCTTAGTTTATTCATTTTAGCTTTTACCCTTTAAAGCCCTAGGAGTCATCTTCATGTTACAAGCCTTACTCTCAAGCAATGCCTCACATGTTCATCATGTATCCCTATTCCTGAAGGTAACCTAACCACATGCCTCATTCTTGATCAATTGTAGTCATAGAGGAGACATATAAACTCAATCTCAATACTACATAACCATGATCCCTCATACAAGACCTAATCAAATTGGTTCTTGTCCACAAGTGTTACTCATAATCAATTCATGTCTAGGTTATCTAATCTAAGGCAATTCATCAAGAAGTTCATCAATCTTAGAAGATCACACTTAAACCTTCAATTTGCCTCTTTCATCACATAGCCCTAGACTATATCAATTTCATCATAGCATCTTAGGTTAATCAAGTATACATGTAGAATTGTATTAAAATCATGCAATCACATCATAATCTACTCACATCCAATCAATTGGACCAACTTGCAACAACATTCATAATATAAAGAAGAATCATAGCTAGGATTGGAAAACTCATGGATTCTTGAAGAATTCAAGTTAAAATTATGTAAAATCAGTAATTCTTTCATAAACAAACAGAATTCGACCTTTAAATGCAACGTAACTTTGAAAGGAATCCATGGGGTTGAGTTGAAACCCTAGCTATTTGGATTTTCTAGACTTGAGATAAAAGCTTTTGAAGGGGCTCCTTGGGTGATAGATACCCAAGGATGAAAACTCCCATACCTTAGGTGTAGAATCCAACCAAATTCGTATTGAAAGGAACCCTTCTTCAAGCTCTAACTTGATCTCTTTCTTTGTTCTTCAATGGAGGTTTCTAGAGAGAAGATTTTTTTAGAGGAATGTGGTTATGATTTGGGGTCTTGAGATATAATGAGTTAATATGGTGTTTAATGACTTAAAATACTTCATATATATATGTGCTATATTAAACAACCCCTACCTAAAACTAATTAAAAATGAATTACCTAAATGACCCCTTGATTGGCCGAGTTGGGCAGTTTCAAGAGGTGTCATCCACGCCCATGAACCTACGGACCGTGGATGCATTGATGCCCCATCCTGCAGGTCCGTGGATGGTGGCTGCAACTCCTCACCTTAGGTCCTGACCCACGACTCCCACCTATGGGGCATGGGTCCACATACTGGCCGTAGGTGCCATCCGTAGGTGGCCCCAAATTGACAGCTTTTTGTCAAATGGGGAAGCCTTGGGGTTAGTTAGGTCCCCCCTCAAGGACCCTTCGGGGGTCGTACCTTGACTAACCCATATAACCCTCATTCTAAGCCCGGAAAGTCAATATACAACCTAAAACCGCATATTAAACTCAAAAATAAACTCATTAGGCTCTAGTTTCACCTACTAGTTTTCCGGATTGTTACATTATCCCCCCTTAGGAACATTTGGCCTCGAATGATACTTTAAACACTTTAGGGAAATAAAGACTCAAGACTAGATGCCCATCATGCATCAAAACATCATAAACAATGCACAACACTAGGAGGAAACATCAACTCCACCTCAAACATACTCCAAGCAACTCAAACATTTAGGAACTACATCTACAAACTCATTATGCATTATAACCTCAAAATTTCTCATTTCATTGGAGGAATTTCCTTATCCAACTCATAATATGCTCAACATACTTACACGGAGCCCATATGCAAATACTTCTAAAAACAAAGCATTATATTCAAAGAGGAATTTCTCAACTCCAACTAAAACATGCTCATATATCCTTCACATGAAATACAATAGGCAACACTTACTCAAAGCACTACATCATGAGGAAAATAATTCACATAAACTCATTTTCTTTCAAAACACAAGTTTTCATGAACATGCATTCTACAAAGAAGTCATGGCAACACATAAGTATATAACAACAATGATATCTAGGCACATCATCTCTCCCTTGGGAGTGAGCCTATATTAACTCTTTTAAACATCTTCAATCACATAATCAGAAGAGGAATTACACTTCCCCACTAAAATCAAGCTCAACACAACAATATGGAGCCAATGTGCCATTTCATCAAAAGTTTTAACAAGTCATGCTCATCAAATCATCTCATGAGGTCAATTATGCCATCACTATCCTAAAATGCAAAACAACATGAGGAACATGTAAATTATGAAAAACTCATTTTATACAAAATAAGAGTCTTTCAAAAACATGCATAACATAAGGAGGTCATGGAATTTTTTCTAAAACACACATGACTCCAAAATATAAAACAAGCCCAAAAAAGGAACTCTTGGTCACAAGCTTGAATAGGAATAGAAGAAAGGGATGAGGATATTGATATACCGTGGGTTTATGGTATTTTTAATATATTTCACTTAAGATTTGTGTGCGTCTAGGACCATTTTTTATTGGTTTTAATACATTTTTATCATGTTTGCAGGAAATATGTTCAGACGTGGAAACTATGAGACACAACTGAAGCATGTACAAAAAGAGCATCTACGGAGGTGATCTACGGACCATAGGTCCATTCACGCTCCATAGATGGTTGACGTATATGGGAAGGAAATCAGGGAATTCTTGACTAAGTGTGGAACCACGGTTGCAAACGATGGATCGTAGATTGATCTACGGGCCATACTACAGCTCCATCAAATCCTTCAGAGAGGGGGTTTCAGTACCTAATTTTGAAGATTCTAAGTATGGAGCTACGGAGGAGGATCCACGAACCGTCGATCAATCCACGGTCCGTACTGGTGATACTTTGATTGAGTCAGAGAAGTGGAGATTTTAAGGATTGGAAAATTGCCTAAGTCCTGAGCAACAGAGGGGACCTACAGACCGTAGATCAATTCACGGTCCGTAGGTCAGTGTCGTAGATTGAAACCGCGTCCTGAAACATTATTTCCTTATTTCATTTCCTTTTTAGTTAGGACTTGTTTTTCTATATATAGGGCATGTAAACCTCATTTTTGGGGGTTAGACTTTACTACTTTAGTTCTAGTTTTTGGCTTTGGAGATGAACTTGCAATTTTAGCAATTCTTGATTTCCTAAGTTCGTTTTGAAGATTTTGACTTTGAAATTCAAGTTAAGATTCTGGGTTTATTCTTCTCATTACATAAGTTCATGATTTCTTCATCTAAAAATATGAATTGTGTTCTTGCTACTATGGGTAACTAATTCCACAACTAGGATTGTGGGAACCATGAGCAATTAAAAAAGTATGAATAGTAATTAAGTAATTCTTGAATAGTGTTATTGCATGCATTGATAATTCTTTCGTTTAGAAGTCTTTTTAACGAGTGCACGCCTTAGAACTCACCTTGTTGCTACTTTTCATACCAAGGAGGTAGTTAATAAGAAAATAATTATCAACATAGATTTAGTGTGATACTATCTAATAGTCTAATGTAGATTGGTGTGAGGGTGAAAACTAACCCATATATCGATGTGATGTCTAATATGAGGTAAAGGTAAGGGTTAGTAAATTATACACACGTAGCAGGACCAAAGTGCGGGGTGAAATTCTTTAGTTGTCGGACCAAGAAATTAGAGATACCTAAATTATCACTTTGCATGTAATACACTAGGAAAGGATTACTATTACTAGGATTACCATATTATGAGCTTATGGGGAACACGTACACCCTAGTTTCTCTCTCATCTTGATAACAACAAAAGTTTAAATCTTGCTTACTAATTGTTCACGTAACTTTCAGAATTTGTTTCACAAATCCCCCCTTTTAATTATTTGTTTCGGAAGTACGTTGACTAAATGAATATAATCATAAGTTAAACTTAAGTATAGACCATATTCATTGTGGGATCGACTCCAACCTATAAGTTGGGTTCTTTACTTGATAACGATCGCATACGCTTCTTTAGGGAGGTGTAATTTGAGCGTATCAAATTTTGGCGCCGCTGCCGGGGAATAAGGATTTTAGATTAAGTTTAACTACATTATTGAACTTGAGTCAATTATTTCCTAATTTTACTTTTTTCTTTTGTTTTTGTCTCTCTCAGGTTCCTACTCTAGTGTATGTCAAGTACACGGAGTCAAGGAGAACTATTACTCCCTACGATCCAGAACTGAGCAAAAATTTATGGAGAATGAATAATCAAGGAGTTCCAGTTAATCCTATCGGAGAAGAGTTAGGTGATGGTGTTGGGTTGCAGCCTCCGAGGGTTGGTGATGAGTATAATCAGATTCAAGCTGAGAATCTACTGAGAGATGCAGTGAGGGTACAGGATCCACCAGAACCAAGACTGCGTGATAACTTTAGGGTCGACTTTAATACTACCGAATCTGATGGACCTCTTGTCCTACCTCCTCTACCTCAGCGGCATACATTTGTGGTGACTAGCAGTTTGATGCAGATGCTTACAACAAGGGGTTTTTTGTGAGTTTTGCATCAAAGGATCCACATGCTCACGGAGCCAAGCTAAGAAGAGTTTGCAAAAGTTGTGTGGGTCGACCGGACTAGGACATGGATGTCATTAGATTGTGAGTATTCCCTCTATCATTGACCGACGATGTTGTTGTGTGGTTTACTGAGCTTCCTTATAACTCAATCTATACATGGGACCAATTGACTGAGGTGTTCCTAGCAAAATTATTTCCAGTGTCAAAGAAGTTGAACCACAAAGATAAATTCAACAATTTTGTAGCACTACCTGGAGAGTCTGTGAGTAGTTCCTGGGACAAGTTCACTACATTCATAAGAGGTGTTTAGAATAACCATATTGATGATGAATCGCTAAAGAAGTATTTCTACCGAGGTCAAGATGAAAACAGTAAGGCAGTGCTTGATACTATAGCTCGAAGTTCATATGGTGAGTGTACTTTTGAGCAAATTACAGAGAAACTAGAGAAGATCTATCGGAACAATAAAGCTTGGAGCACTAGAAAGTCGGATACTTGGAGGAACACGTTTGTCGTTCAAGCTACAAACAACCAGTAGGCAGATGAAATTCGTGAGGAGATGGCTCAGATGAGGACCGAACTAGGGTTGGTGTTGATGCATGTGAGAAGAGGTGCAGAGAAGGTAAATGCTGTGAATTATTTGACTAGATATCCACCACCGATCGAGGAGTGTTACTATGAAAAAGATAATTATGTGGTGAATGATCAGACGGGGGTTTCCGACCAAACGCCCAAGGTTCCAATATGGATAATTGGCGCCAAGGTCAAGAAAACCAAGGTCGAACTACAATCTAGAGGGTCAATATATCCGGGATAGGAACTACAATCGTGACAACAACTACAACCGGAACAACTATAGCAACAAAAATAATTGGGTTGGACCTTATGTTCCTCCTCGAAATTGGGAATCTGGTACTAGGGAAGCTGGAGGTAATATGTCAAGTATTGAGGATATGATGCAGAAGATGATGAGGAGGTTTGATGCAACTGATGAGAATGTGAAGGAGATGTGAAATGACTTGTCTGGTATTGGTCAAAAAGTTGATGCCCATACAGTGTCAATCAAGCATCTTGAGCAACAGATGACTCAGTTGTCTACTATAATAAACCCACGTCAACCTAGCACTCTTCCTAGAAACACCATCCAGAATCCAAAGAATGATGGGCATTTAATGGAAGTCACTTCTCGAGCGGATAAGTAAACCATTGATCCACCTATGCCGTCTGTGGTGGAAATTGAGACTAGTAAAGATGATGATGTGGTCGAGGTAAGTGGAGAGTCCGAGAATGTGACAGTGAAAGAAGCGGAGGTAACTCAGAAATTTGTCCCCATACCTAGACCTCCATCTCCCTTCTTATAGAGGTTAGTGAAGAAGACTGAAGAAGGCAAATATCGTAGGTTTATTAGCATGTTGAAACATCTTTCAATCAATGTTCCGTTGATAGAAGCTTTGGAGCAAATGCCTGGGTATGCAAAATTTATGAAGGATATGGTGACAAAGAAGAGGCATGTGAGCTTCGAAAATGATGATAGATTGCAACATTGTAGTGCTATTGCTACAAGGTCCCTTGTGCAGAAAAAGGATTATCCTGGTGCCTTCACTATTCAATGTACCATCGGGTTGTTGCATTTTTGTAAGGCGTTGTGTGATCATTGTGCTAGCATTAATCTGATGTCATTATATATTTACAAGAAATTGGGTTTGGGTGATCCAAAACTGACTGTGATGCGGTTGCTCATGGCCGATAAAACTGTGAAAAGGCTCATTGGTGTGCTCCATGATGTACTAGTAAAAGTTGAGTCGTTCATCTTTCCGGCGGATTTTGTGATTCTTGACTGTGAGGTTGATTTTGAGGTTCCCATCATTCTTGGGAGACCATTCCTTGCCACTGCGCGTGCCTTGGTTGATATGGAAAAGGGGCAGATGAAGCTCAGACTGAATAATGAAGAGGCAACTTTCAATATCTATAGGTCCATGAAGCATAGTAGTGAGCTCCAATCGGTATTTGCGATAACATATAGAGTTGAAAGTGGGTCTAAGGTGCAGATTGAAGAAAGATTGGGTGTTCAGGCACTAGCAGCGATTATGATGAACTTTGAGAGTGATGGTATTGAAGACTATGATGAGTTAGTCGCCGCACTTGATAGGTGCGAATATCGTTCGAAACCAAAAAGTTGGAGTTAGACATGAAAAATTATGAGTCCCCACCAGCAAGATCATCTGTTGAGGAGGCACCGAAATTGGAGCTTAAGGCTCTACCATCACATTTGAGTTATGTATTCTTGGGAAGAGAGGATACTTTATCGGTCATCATTGCAGTAGATTTGAATGGGCGACAAGTTGAGGCTTTGGTTTCTGTGTTAAAGAGGTTCAACCGAGCTATTGGGTTGAATATTGCGGACATTATTGGGATCCCTTCTGGTATCTGTTCTCATAAAATCTAACTCATGCCAGATCATAAGCCTAGTATAGAGCACGAGAGAAGATTAAATCCTCCTACGCAAGGGGTAGTTAAAAAGGAGATCATCAAGTGGTTGGATGCCTAAGTTATTTATCTCATCGCAGATAGTAGTTGGGTGTGTCCTGTTCAGTGTGTGCCCAAGAAAGATGGGATTATTGTGGTTCCTAATGAGAGAAATGAGCTTGTTCTAATGTGGCCCGTGACTGGATGGAGAGTCTGCATGGATTACCGGAAGTTAAATGCTTGGACAGAAAAAGACCATTTTTCTATGCCATTCATGGATCTGATGTTGGATAGACTTGTAGGTAAGGGTTGGTATTGTTTTCTTGATGGTTATTCGGGATTCAATCAGATTTCTATAGCTCCGAAAGACCAAGAGAAGACCACCTTCACTTGCCCGTATGGGACTTTTGCCTTCAAACGGATGTCATTTGGGTTGTGCAATGCCCCAGCGACCTTCCAGTGTTGTATGATTTCGATATTCTCTGATATGGTGGAGGACACTATTGAGGTATTTATGGATTATTTCTCTATGGTAGGTAATTCTTTGATCGATGTCTGGATCATTTGGTCAAGGTGCTTAAAAGGTGTGAAGATTGTAATCTGGTGCTAAATTGGGAGAAGTGCTACTTTATGATGAAATAAGGGATAGTTCTGGGTCATCGAATTTTTTAGAAAGGCATTGAGGTTGATAGTGAAAAAGTCGAGGTAATAGAAAAGCTTCCACCACCTATATCTGTAAAAGGTGTTAGAAGTTTTCTTGGGCATGCAGGTTTCTATAGGAGGTTCATAAAGGACTTCTCTAAAATTGCACATCTCGAAAAGGAGTATAAGTTTGATTTTGATGATGCTTGTCTGAGAGAATTTGGAGATTTGAAGGAGAAGTTAGTTAATGCACCTATCATTACTTCACCGGATTGGGGACAACCGTTTGAAGTAATGTGTGATGCGCGAGGAGTGGCACTTGGTGTGGTATTAGGACAGAGGCGAGAGAAGATTCTCCATCCTATTTACTATGCTAGCAAAGCTCTATATGTGGCCCAAAAGAACTATACTTTGACTGAACAAGAGTTTCTTGCGGTGGTTTTCGTATTCAAGAAATTTTGATCCTACTTGATTGGTACTAAGGTCATAGTGTATACTGACCATTTTGCATTGAGGTATTTGATGGCGAAGAAGGATGTAAAACCGAGGTTGATAAGATGGGTATTGTTGCTGCAAGGGTTTGACTTTGTGGTGAAAGATAGAAAGGGGACTGAAAATCAAGTTGCCGATCACTTATTCGGATTAGAGGAAGAGGCTATGCTCAAGCTTGGTGATAGGACTAAAATTAATTATGCTTCTCGAGATGAACATGTATTGGCTGTTTCTCATGATCTGATTCCTTGGTTCGCAGACTTTGCTAATTATTTGGCAAGTGATTTGGTGCCCCCGGATTTGTCTTTCCACCAAAGGAATTTTTTTATGCATGATGTGAATAAATTCTTTTGGGATGAGTCTTACT
Source organism: Solanum chiquidenum (assembly GCA_029582725.1). Classification (NCBI taxonomy): domain Eukaryota; kingdom Viridiplantae; phylum Streptophyta; class Magnoliopsida; order Solanales; family Solanaceae; genus Solanum; species Solanum chiquidenum. Next base: position 9,051 of record JAJOOS010031249.1, read on the forward strand.
TGTATCGTGGTTGTACTGATTGGATTATTCATCGTTGTGTGCCCGAGGTTGAGATATTGAGTGTACTTAAAGCGTGTCATTCATCGCCTGTTGGTGGGCATCATAGTGGTATTCAGACTGCGCATAAGATTTTGAAGTGTGGGTACTACTGGCCTACCATCTACCAAGATGCTCATGATTTCGCCAAGTCTTGTGACTGTTGCCAAAGAGAATGAGGAATTTCAAAGAGGCAAGAGCTTCCTATGAATCCTATATTGGTGATAGAGTTGTTTGATGTATGGAGAATTGATTTTATAGGTCCATTTGTGTGTTCACATGGGATGAAGTATATTCTTGTTGCGGTTGATTATGTATCGAAGTGGGTGGAAACAGTTGTGCTTCCCAACAATGAAGGTAAAAGTGTCACCGCATCCTTGAAAAAGAACATCTTCTCCAGATTTGGTACACCTAGGGAGATTATCAGTGATGGAGGTTTCCACTCTTGTAATAAGTTGTTCAAGGCGCTACTTGAGAAATATGGTGTCTGCCACAATGTAGCCACTCATTACCATCCGCAGACTAGTGGGAAAGTTGAAGTTTCCAACAGAGAGATCAAACATATTTTTGTGAAGACTGTGAATGCTAATAGAACGGATTGGTCAAGGAAGCTTGATGATGCTCTATGGGCCTATGACACTGCATACAAGACTCCCATATGTATGTCTCCTTACCAACTTGATTATGGGAAGTCTTGCCATTTACCAGTAGAGCTAGAGCATAAGGCTATGTGGGCGATGAAGAAGCTAAATTTGGATTGGGGCGCCGCATCTAATCAGAGAATGAATGACTTGAATATGCTTGATGAGTTTCGCCTAAGAGCTTATGAAAGTTTAGCCTTGTACAAAGAGAAGATGAAGATGTATCATGATCAAAGAATTGAAAAGCGAGAATTTATTGTGGGTGATCTTGTGCTTCTATTCAACTCTAGGTTGCGCTTGTTTCCGGGCAAACTCAAGTCCAAATGGACCGGGATATTTTTGCTCACAAAAGTGCTCCCCCATGGAGCGGTTGAGCTTGAGAATAGTGAAGGAACAAGGTTCATGGTAAACGGGTAAAAGATCAAGATCTATCTGTGAAACTGATGTGAGGTCAAAATACATATTTTTAATCATTATTTGCCTCACATTTAGTATT
>JAJOOS010031264.1:0-13354 GCA_029582725.1 Solanum chiquidenum
TTCATTTTCCTAAATTTCTTTTGTAATTTAATTTTCTTTTTATTTATATTGAAATAATTATAAATGTTCTTTTTAATTCTCCAAATTCGTTTAGTGTAATTTAATGATTTCATTAATATTTTTTTCTCTTTTTTTTTATTCAATGTAGTTCGTCGATTAACCACTTGAACTATTTTTTTAAAATAAGCTTTAGCTATTGAACAATATAAGTAGTCTTAAATCTATGTTAAGTTTAAGATATACTTGACCAACAAAAAAAGTGGTACATCATACCTCAAATTTATATATATATATATATATATATATTTAACTTAAATAGTTAAATGAAATAGAAAATCCTAAAAAAAATAAAAATTGTTCCACAACAACGTTGATTAATTATTATCCAGGTAAGGGACTTTGGTATAAAATTGTATAAAAGTATATTTTTAGATCTTCATTTTTTATAAGTTTAAACTCTTTTGTCAACATTCGATTGCCATATACAATAATTATACAGATTAAAAATTGTAAAAATAAATAAATAAAGATTTAGCATTTTTTTTACTATGAATTTTATTCAACTGTTGCGTAGTATTAAATTCTTGTTATTAATTATGCACAAAAAAGAAAAAAAATTGTTTCAATTTATATAACACTCTTTTTCTTTGTTGTTATTTTCTTAAAAAAATTACTGTAGTGTTATGGTCCGGTTATCTACCTTGACTTAATTACATGAAATAAACAATCTCATAATAACACAAGGGTATAATAGAAAAGAATTTTTTTGTAGAGTTTTAAATCAAACACAAGATTAAGTGGAAACTAATGAACCAAACACTTGACAAAAAATAATTCCTGCACTATTAATCCCTGCATTTAATCCCTGCGTTACTAATCCCTGCATTACTAATCCCTACATTATCAATGTTTGTACCAAACGACCCCTTAGTGTCTCTTAATCCATTGTTTGGTTAGACATGATGAGATAACTTATCCCATAATTAACAAATAGTACTGGGATAAGTGGAATAGTAATCCCAGGATAATTTATCCTAGGATAAAGTATGTAAATTAACAAAATTACCCCTTAAACTCTCTTTTATACACCACTCATACATTCATGTATATTAGAGTAATATAATTTTATAATTTTAAACAATTATAATAAAATTCACAACCTTACTTAATCGTTGTTTTTATCATAATATATTTTTCTATTAAAAATTACATTTTATAAATACAATTTTTATTTATGAATATATTATAAGTTGATTTTTTTGCCTAATCTTATGTTTATTTATATTTTGATTTCTCTTAAAATATTCACTCCACTACTAAATTACATATTTTGAATTACATAGTTTATTACTCACTTAAAAAAATATTCTATATATTCATTAAAATGTAGATAACTTTAATAATAAAATTTCTTTTACTTTGATAAACTTAAAATGAAAGTTTAATTTTTAAGCTAAATAAGATGAAAGTTTAATTTTTAAGCTAAATAAGATGAAAGTTTAATTTTTAAGCTAAATAAGATGAAAGTTTAATTTTTGAGCTAAATAAGATGAAAGTTTATTTTTAAGCTAAATAAGATGAAAATTTAATTTTTAAGTTAAATAAGATGGAAGTTTTATTTTTAAGTTAAATAAGATGAAAGTTTAATTTTAAAAACACACGGCAATCATGAAAATGCACATATAAAAATATTTAAGCAAAATAACATGAAAGTTTGATTTTTGAGAATGAATAACTAAAGTTTGCAAAGAAAATGTAAAAAAAAAAAAACTAAATAAGGTGGAGGGTATTTTTGTAAACAAACAACTTATTATTAAAAATTATGCAATGGATATAAGTTTGAATATGACAAACCAAACAAGCAATAAAAACTACTCCCAGCATAACTAATCTCAGTATAATTTATTTCAATGTAACTTATCTCAGGATAACTTGTATTCAAACCAAACGAAGGTCATCTATTCTAGTAATAAATTTTGAAAAAAGGGGAGAAACTTTACTACTTTATATGAAGGGCTTTGAATAAACTACTTCGAAATAAGTTCAATTAAATGACTATAGCCTACAGGCCAGTAGTAAATGTGACGAGAAAATGAGATCTCTTGCTTCTAATAATTTGAATAAGAAAAACATAATCTTTCCAAATTTTTTATATATAAAAATAAAAATTTCTTGTCATAAAAAAAATAATTGTGTAGGACTAATTAATAAGTCATTTCTTCTTAAATGTGATAGTGCTTTTGTTGGGAAAATAATTTACTTGTCCAAACTTTAAATTGTCTTGTACTCTTTGCCCACTTTGATATGAACAAAGTTTCTTCCATATTAGTTGCCGACTTCAATTAAAGTTAGATGGGGCCTCTCACATATATATTGATATTTGATCGATTCGTAGTAATTTATGTGATGATGTTTGATCGTTTAGTTAGATATGAAAGTTTTGAAATTTATATTTAAAATTTCTCGGCTAAATTAAATTACAAACATTTGATGAGCTTGAACTATTTCATTAATAATAAAATTATTAGAAGACCAAAGTTTAAACTATTTATAAATAAGAAAGTATATATATGACATTCTCTTTTTAATAAAATAAAATATTACATAAATTAAAATAGGAGAATGCACTTTTTAATAGATCAATTTAATTTAATGCAATGCATATATACTTCTAATTCACCTCATTTGTTCATAATTGAGCATATCAACTATCAAGAGTATTTATCTTAGAATTTGTTTTGCCCATTCCCTTTCTAAGTTGTAATTAAGTGATTGTAAAAACTCCCTCATTATACGTAGATGAATTATCAAACAAAAGTTTCTAAATTTAACCATTGAAAAATATGATGGAATGATTAAAATTCTCACATGATTAAAAATTCCTGCTTCAAATCTTGAAAACTAGAAAGTCTTTTATCGTTCTAAAGGGTTAATAATAACTAGCAAATAGAAAGTTAATCAAGCAATTTATAAAGATAATCCTAGTCACAAACAAACATATTCAAATAGACTCGCACGTACTTTGAGCTTAACTCCCTTGCTCTCTTAAGCTCATCTTTAACTAACTTCTCAACTATGTAACATCTACATCGAGAATTCAAGTATTGTATATGTCATTAGTCCGATCCTTTGTAGGAACTATCCGTAATAACGAACTTGTAAAATGGATCTGTTTATCATAAAGAGATTCATCATTTCTGACTCTGTTATGAAAATTTAACATCATGCGATATCATAGTGAGATGTCCTAGTCACCGACATTGATGGTTAAAAAGATATTAGAAAGGAGGCATGCATGCGTGTGGTGTATATGAATTATTGACAAAAGAAAAAGGGTCCCAATCTTATAATGATGATCAATGAATTGTATCAATCAACACTCAATGAAGACGAAATCCAAAGCCTTTTAAGAGTGACACACTATTTGTCCTAGCTACCTACTTTTTTATTTTTATTTCTATCCATATATTAAATTAGTACAAATGTACAATTATTATAAATAATAATAAAAGGACATGATCTAGGCATTGACAGATAATCCAACTCTTTGACAACAAATACAAACGCATTCACTTCTTTCAAGTGAAATGATGTACACTTTGAATTTATTGCAAAATATATAGAACTCTTAACTTATTATATGCTCATATTTATCATCATGTGATGATATTTTGGATTTTTAAAAATTATGATTATGATGTTTGAGTTAATTTGCACGCATAATACTTCATTTAATTTTACTTGAAGCATGCTAATCCCTTACCAACACAAGTGTATACGTAAGTGTGTGGGTCAAAATGCGGCCTTGATATTTGATATTCTAACATATCAAAAGCTAACACACGGCAGTCAATTATTGGTGCGGACATGACTTTATAAGCCCCCCCTTTATATGAAAGACGTTCATTGTGTTCGCGTTCAAAATACATGATTTATCAATATGTCTCTAGATAGGGCCTTTGCTCCAACTAATTCAACTAGCTAGTGAGTGGTTTTTTCGCATGTGAAGCATGTCGGACCATAGGGGTGGGCATCTTCCGCAGCGCAAGCAAGGGAGTAGCTATAGCAAGCTATGCCTTTGGGGTAGTGGTAATAGGTGTCCATTTGATTAAAGTTTTGAGTTCAAATTGTTTTATTTTGACAGTCACACTCCATTATTCTTGAAAACCCTTAATAAAAATTTTGGCTCCACCATTGAACGCAAGCACGGCAAATTTGTAACCACACTCATGATTAAAGAGTATTTTAGACTACATATTTTTTTTAAAAAAAACTTAAATTTTGGGTCAAAGTAAATATAATATAAATCAAATAAAATTATTTACATAAAAATTCTGAATATACAACTGTTTATCATGGTGGCGTGCAAAGTGGCACTGTGAAGGCACAGGAGATTTAAGAAACAGCTTAAAATATCGAGCAAAGATTAAATGTGATTGACACACCAATCAGAGTTGTTGTGGAGGGGTAAATACTCTTTCATCCTTAATCAGAAGTCTTTAATTTGAGTCGATACGGAATTATCTTTGTTAGAAAACATTTTATCCCTTATTATGGAGCTTCTCAACATAAATTTAATTTTAATCGAGCTTCAATATTGATACTGAACATCAAGTTAAAAAAAATGATTGGGACATTGGAAAAGGGGTAGGGTCTTTTCCTCTAATTTTCATGAATATTGTACGTCCTTAAATGATAGCACATGGATCCTATAGACAAGTCTTTTACTATACCCTTATTCACTACCCATATTTGTCATCATTTCATTTGGAGTAAATGGCATCTTGTTGTTGGATTCTAGTACTATTTGTCTTTTTTCACTTTTAATTTGTGAAAAGAGTTTATCATGAGAATGTTCCAAAAAATTGCTTTGACAATGTTATTAGTCGTGGTATTTCAAACAAAAATATTTATATCTAATCAAAACAAATACGGTTAGATTTCTTCTAAGCAAGAAGACAACAAGATTAGTTTAGCCATCATCTCTCCTATATGAAACACCACAATTAATGTATTGTTATATTAGGGGGGAAATAGTTTGCATACATGATAATATTTGGCAAAAAAAAAGCACATGACATATAAGATTGGGAAAAAGTTTCCATAATAGTTCTATTAGTTGAGTGATCAAGTCAAAGACTAGCTGAATAGCTTAACCTTGGCACGTTATTGTGATTATCAAATGATCGTTATCGGTGAAAATACAAAAAATTGTGGTCAAAAGTCAGTGAAGGGCTTTTGTCTCATAGAATAAAGCAAAAGGACATATATATGTTTGTACGCAATCCTACAAATACCAAATGAATATTAGTTGGCACATGTAAAAGTATTCCAAGTGTGACATTTCTTTTGGACATATTATATTATGGCTTGAGTGAACTTTTTATTAGCTATTACCTTTGTTATCTATAAAAAGTAATTTTTTTCATACTTGTAGGTGATCGTGAATTTTGAATCTGAACAACACAAAAAAAAAATATAGATATTCTTATGCTCCAAATTTTTCATATTTTATTAAGTCTTTGCTCGTAAGCATTTTATGTTAAATTATTTTTTATTTGAGACGGGCCATACTTTATTGTGTCCAAATCTAATTGAAACATCGAGCATCTAAAATTCTACTGTTCGATCTATTTGATTTGTTCTCTTTCTATTCTTGTCTTTATTAAATTCTTCATAAACATATTTAACTGCTAATACACAAATCAATGAGTTAAATTGATGTGCATGTCTTTGACCTCAAAACAAGGCTAATCAATCAGTAATATGCACGAGTCGCTCAAGGATAAGGCTAGTAAAGTGTATGCTTTAGCCAAAAAAAATTAATAGTGAATTTTTTTATTTTAATATTAGTTGAAATAATATAAAAAATATAACAATTTTATAATAATTATTTTTTAAAAAATAAATAAGAAATATCTACTTTTTATAAGAAATATTTTAGAACTTTGAATTAAACAACTCAAATCTCTATGTTAATAAATAAAGTTTTCAAAACAAAATTAAAGTCATGTATTGCAAACAAATGGCTAACCTCCTATTAGCTAGAATTAAGTCTTAACTTTTATATATAATAATATTAGGTAAAATTAAACACTTAATGTCATTTAAAATATACCTTAGAACCCGTGTTATGTAAAAACAAAAAAAGACAACCTTAATTTAATAATATTTTGTACATGTGTGTTAAACAAAAAGAAAAAAAAATCACTTTTTGTGTGATATGATTAATCCAAAAAAAAATATCATTCTATTTATTTTATTTTTTCAATTACTTACATAAAACAAAAAAAATCAAGGAAAGAAAAAATATACCAAAAAAATAAAATAAAATTAAAAATAGTTTAATTTTTAGATTAACATTCTAATACTTTTAGACTTGGAACTCACCTTAGCCAAATGTCTCATTTAGGATTAGGACACTAACTAGTACTATAGATGTAACACCTCAGAAAACGAGTAGGTGAAACTAGAGCCTAACGAGTGTGTTGAGGTTTTATGTTGTAAAATGAGTTTTCGAGTTTAAGTTGAGGGGTTTAGGGGTTAAACATCAAGGTACGACCCCCAAGGACCAACCAAAAGTCCTTGAAGAGGACCCTAAAGCCTAACCCCAAGGCTGCCCCAAAGAACCAAAACTGCCAAAATTCTTAGGACCTACGGGTGGGACCTACTCCCCGTAGGTCCATCCACGCCCATGGGGAGGTCCGTAGGTCAAAGCTCGATGAAGTCAAGTTGCAGACCCCACCTACGGACCTGCAGGGCGGGGCGTGAGCCCACCTACGGTCCATAGGTCATGGGCGTAGGTCACCCTGTGCAAACTGTCCAAGACTCGTCCAAGGTAAGGGCGTGTTGGTAAATTTATTTTAAGGTTACTTAAGTTAGAGGACGGTTTATATTGGTTATTTAGAGTTAGTTAAGGTTTTTTTAAAGTATTAAACTACCTTTAACAATTCATTATTCCCAAAACTCAAAATTAGAAACTTCCTCCTCTCCAAATATTCTCTCTAGAAACCTCCATTGGAGATTGGAGAAGAAGAAATCAAGGTTTGGAGTTCAAGAGTTCATCTTTCTCACTCAATCAAGGTATGGTAGTCTTCATCATTGGTTAAGTTCCATCCAAGGAGGTCCTTCAAAACTCTATTTCTTAAAAGTTGAAATTCTCCAAAACCTAGGGTTTTCAATCTATAGCATGGATTCACTTTCAAAACGATTTCAAAGTGTTTATTGTCTTATATTATGATCAATTTGATGAATTACTACTGTTTTTATGATGAATTACCTATGAATTCATGAATTCTCGTGATGATTGAGGTGGGTGGATTGTGATCAAATTATGCATGTAGTAGTTAATCTAATTGAAATATGTGAATATCCATGTATAGAATAGTGATGCAAGATGTGAATCATGAATTGTGATATAGGGTTCTTGAAGTTCTATGAATGAAGAACCTATACATGACTACGAAAATTATGCATGTGCTTTATTGGAAAGAAAGGTTTGTATGTTTATGAAAGTAAGGTGATCATGTCTAGAATGTAATTGTGTTATTATTGAAAGGTTATTCTCAATTATACACTTATGAATGATGATGAAATATGTGAAGGGTTTCTTCAATGTAATGCTACATCTTGAATTGGTAGGCTTATGACATCCTCTTCTTGTGTATATGAAAGTGATCTTGATTGATGTACCTTGAATTGGTAGGCTTAGGGCATCATTTTCGTAAAATATAATGATGAACATGAATCGATAGGCCAATAATGGCATTTTTTTCATAAATGACTAATGAAGTATATATTCTAAGGCTTTATCTTGAATCGATAGGCCAATGACATTCCTTTCATAATGAGCCAATGAACTAATGTAATGATGACTCTTGAATCGATAGGCCAATGACATTCCTTTCGTAATGAGTTAATAAACTAATGTAATGATGAATCTTAAATAGATAGGCCAATGACATTCCTTTCATGATGATTCAATGAGCTAACCTAATAATGTACCATGAATCGATAGGCCAGTGGCATTCCTTTCATGTGTGTAATAATGTACCTTGGGTCGATAGGCCAATGACATTCCTCTCAAGTTCAATAATGTTAATGTGAATGAACTACTCTATGAGAATGGAGGCTAAGTACCAAATGTATATGGTAAGATGGAAGTTCTCCCCACGTTAGGTCGAATTTCAATGAACATCTTTCTTATCCCATAACTATGTGCCCACATAGGTTATTAGCTAGTGGATCCACCTAAGCTAAAATGTTGCCGGTTCTACCTTAGGCAAGTAGACCAACTCTTTTCGGTGTGGGATATGACACCGGATTCCATGTTAAGCTCACATGGTCTATGTCGGTTAAAGCTTATTTCCATCATGTGAAATACGTGCTATGGTTTCTTGAGACGTTCTATGAAGTGTGGGTGGTAGTATGGGATGCTATCCATGCATTGCACGAGTAGGCCTTGGGAGGGCAATGATGTGATTCTTCAATGTCTTAATGTCTAATGAATGAATGTGCTCCTAATGAAGTTAATAAGAATGTTGACTTAAATGCTTAATGTAATGATGCATGCTTTACTTGAATTGTATTATGAGTTACTTTCCTTGTCATGACTTATGAAATGTGAATGTTCCTTATGCATGAGTATTGTCTAAAGAGAGAAGGAAGAATAGTAAGTTCATCGATGGTGGCCTCAAAGTGGTACTTAGTATGAATGGTATTATGGGATGTCATTCTTACATTGCACAAGTATAACTTAGGGTTACTTAAGGTGAAGGTTCTAACGTGATGTAATGACTTATATGATGATTATACTTGTATCTTATGCCTTTTGCTAAAGTTCATGATGTTTTCTCAAAATTGACTTATAGCATGGTTTTCAACCAAAATGTCCTTTTTAAGCATGATTTTTGCATGGCTATCATACTTAGTACATTTTTGTGTGCTAACCCATATTTCTACATTTTTACAAAGTGTAGGGTTTGGAGACTTGATGTTCTATTCTTGAAAGATAGGTTTCTAAGGAGCAAGTAGTTGAAGATTTGGTGAGTCCTCATAATTTCGAGGACAAACCCACTATTCCCTTAATGTCTTTTATTTTATGTTTAGAGCTTTTGTATGGGCTATGTCCCAAAGTTTTATTCAAAGTGTTGTAGATGGTTTGAGACAAAGTATAGAAAAACTTCAGCTTGGTTTTATGAAAATGACTTCGATTGTAAAGAAAAGTTTTAAATTTCGCACTATTCTCCTATGTTCTTATGTTATAAATGCTATGAGGCTCTTCGGAGTCTTTACGCTGTGTCACATTGGGGGTGTAGGCTCGAGCAATAGAGAGGTGATAGTTAAGATTTTTCTATTTATTTTCTACCTCATTATCCATTTTAGTCTGTAAAAATTATATTTCTAATAATCATAAAACTCTATATAGGGGTCGTTTGGTAGAGTGTATAAGAATAATGTTGAATATGATGTATTAGTAATGCAAGTATTAGTAATGCTTGCATTAGTTATGTTTGCATTATTTCTTATACATTGTTTGGTTTGATGTATTGAAAATAGCAAGCCTTGTATAAAGTCTACTAAAAAAAAAATTGTTTACAAAAATACCCCACATTCTTTTATTCTGTGCACTTTCTTTTGCAACATGGTTCTTTAATAAAACAATCACAATAATTTTTTTTGCTAAACATCATTAACTCTTCTTTTTCCCCCAAAAATAAAATAAATAGTTTTTAGTACTATTTTAAAATATTTTTGAGAAAAGTTGGCAAAGAGGTTTATTTAAAACTCAATCTTATATTGTTATTTGTGTGCGTGCACCACATATTGGCATTGAAAGGATCCAGAGAAGCACTTGAGTAATGATAAAGTTCTCTATGATATCTATAAATTACGGATTCAAGTCACAAAATCAATAACTTATTGAAATAATTTTACTCATCACACTCTAAGATTGAAGTATGTCAAAAGTGTAATAAAAAATATTGAAACTCATAATTACACTCCAAGATAATCATTTAACGTTGGTAATTCAAGTCATTTGAATACCTCATCGTTTAACCTTCACCTTGCCTCAAAGTCTACCACCAGCAAATTAGTTATTTTAAGTTCTCAATATTCATTTTTGATCAACTCGTTCCCTAGAAGCAATAATATTATTATTTATTATTATTATTATTATTTCTAGAAGCAGTTGCTCTATTGTATTGTGCCCCTTTATAACCCCTTTTGTCAATTGTGTTTTGACTTTGAAATACACAGGGAGCAGCATCATTTTTTATTTTTCCAAAAATATTTTATTAAAAAATAATAATTCTCTGTATCAAAAATCTTAACAAATGCAATAATCTATATGCTTTTTATAGCAATTTGCAAAGCTTACGTTTTGAGAATTGCATTAGTTTACCGTGGAAAAGTATTGAAAAATGTTTTAATAAAGGCTTAGAGGATAGTTTTGTCATTAGTTAATCTAATGCAAGTGTTAAAATGCTATGTATTACTAATACGTAGAATTTCTTGGTATTAGTAATACACTCTATAATACACAATAGAGTGTATGCATTAGTTATACATTGCATGAAAAAATGTACCAAACAAGGTACTACTAATACACAAAGTTAATGCAGGCATAATTTTTGCTAATACACTCTACCAAACGACCCCATATGTGTATTATTCTTACACGCAAAATGGTCCGCTCTCATTTATAGCAACAGTGTGATGCTCCCATTCCCATATTATAAGTTGGTCTTTTCCTTATTGGGTTCATCTATTTGAATTTATAACTTAACTCTGTGCCTTACTGTTATTTGAACAAATTAGTCTACATTTTATATTATATTTAATTATTTGATGACTGAGATTTACTCTGCAAATTTTGAATGGACCCAATAGTAGTAGTATAATAATAATAATAATAATAATAATAATAATAAAAAGTATACCCTATAAATTAGCTACTGTAATTTATTATACACCGTAGCGTCAGCCATACGGCATGGGTTTGTTATAGAGATACACAAACTTTTTAGAAATATTTTTATAGTACTCTTTTCTTATATCAATTGTTTAATTGTCAATATTATTAAAATATTTTCTTTGTCTCATTTTTTAATTGTCTTTATATCAAATGTTTCAGTTTTTATTTATTTATTTTTAGCAAATTAAGAGAGTTTTATTATTTATATATTATTTTTAGTTTTAAATAACTTCATAAGATAGTAGTAGTCAAATTTAGAATTTCAAAATATCATTAATTAAGTTAGTTTGGTAAAATATACCTCTAATTAATTTCTTAAAGTTATGACAGGTCAATAAAGATCAAGTAATATGTAACGGAGGAAGTACTTGTTAATTTATAAATTAAGATAAAATTAAACATTGTCACCGTTTACCCTTAAACTTGATTGTTTTTTAAAGTAATATTGATTATCTTGAAAAGAGTTAAGGTAAATTAGTAAAAAAAAAACATACTTTTTATTTGTAAAAAAGTTATGTCAACTAATGTGAAAAAAAGGGTATAATTTTGAATTCAAATAAACGTTTGTATAGACTATAGTTGCTCCCTCCCTCTATTTATTAATTTGATCAATATTGACTTGACACATTTTTTAAGAAGGAATAAATAGAATAACAATTTTATTATTGTATCAGTATTGAATATAATAAGTTCAATGTTTTGAAAAATATATTAATAAATAATAAATAATTATAGTTAATAATAAAAATACATAATAAATTATTTTTAATATTTTTAAACGAAAAAAATATAAGAATGGATATGATAAATAATATTAAATTCGAATAAATTTAATTATCAAGTTTACGAGAATCATTTATTACTGTGTACTTTCGTTCAATTTCATCTACTACAGACATGATTATACCAAATTTTAAAGTCATTTATTTAGTGCCAATTGAGTTGACCTTATTAATTCTCATTTTCCACTATACTTTCGTTATTCCATATTAATCGAATTTATGAGATAATGCATATTTCCTCTGTCCATTTTTAATTGTCATGTTACGTTTTTCAAAAGTTAATTTGATTAATTTTCAAAGTTAAATTAGATTACACTAATTCAATATTTTAAACAAAAAAATTAGATATTCAAAAACTATACGAAAAGTATTATAAACTCCATTTTTTGCATATCAATATGATGAAAAAATACATTGTAAAATGTTAGTTAAAGTTATTATCGTTTGACTCTAGAAAAAGAAACTATGACAATTAAAAGTGGATTGAGATAGTATTTGTTAAGAAAAATATTCAAAGACAAAATTTAAATTATACTTTCGACTACTACCCTTCTGAAATCATAAATAAAGTATAATTTTGTAAGTAATACAATTTATCTTTTAGAAAATATCAAACTTCCAACTTAAATTTTGAACAATTTAATTATTTTAAATAATAAATTCAGTTAATATGAAATAAAAAAATACTAATAATCAAACAACTCTTTAAATGTAGCTAAAGACTGGAAATTAAATACTAACATTAAAATTCACTGCATACAGATTTTGACTAATTACTAGTAGTTGAATTGAGTGCATATTATTGTTCAAATTTTGACCAAAATCGAACTTCTCAAACTCTACGTTGTTGGTGAATACGAACGTTTGATAAAGTATATAAAAATAGTGTTAAATATGATATATTAGTAATATTTATATTAATTATGTTTTTATTAGTTATGTTGTGATTATTTTATAGGAAATTTGATTTGGTATATTAAAAATAACATACATTACATAGTTTTCAAAATAATATCTTTGTTTACAAAAATATTATCCATAATACGGGAGAAAGAACGGAAAAAGGTTTTGAGGGACAATTATATATTTAACCATGCTAATGATGCATTATAAAATTCTTTATATTACTATTACCATGAATTTCAATATATCGATTATACATACCTTAATATCAAATAGAGTGTATAACGTAATTAACATATATAAGTTGTAAAAGTCCACCAGATAAAATACTAATAATACACAAAATTAATACATACATTATTTTTTCTAATACATTCAACCAAATCACTCATAGTATCATAAAGATAGTATTATGATGTCAATAATCACCATATCTTATTTATTTTCTCCTTAATTACTTTTTGAATCATATGCTTTGGCACCTTAGAATCAAAATTCCAAAAGAAATAAAAGGACAAATTGAAAATATACTATAATATTTTATTGCACCTTATACAAGGTGCACCTAATTATTATCGTGGCATAATGGCCAACATACATATTTATGAAACGAATTTGCTTTTTGCTTTTTATATTTTATTATAATATATATATATATATATATATATATATATATATATATATATATATA
>JAJOOS010031377.1:0-10417 GCA_029582725.1 Solanum chiquidenum
TTGTCCATTGGTTGGCTGGTAGAGTTCTGGAGGGGTCATTTGGTTGGGAACAAGTTATCCCAGAATTTAGTTATCATGTGATAACTTATCCCACCATGTATATTGAATAATTTATTCCATCACTATGATACAAATGGTGGGATAAGTTATCCCAAACATGACAACCAAACAAGATACAAATATTTTATCTCATCACTTTTTCCTTATCCCATCACTATTTATTTTTATCTCTCACACCAAACGAATCCTAAAGTATAATGGTCTTTTACTAGACAATTAGTTTGTCATGTGTTGTGTGTTGAAGAGCTGCAAACCAATTTAGTAATGTATCTCTTGCATCTCTGATTACACGGACAATTCTAGCTTAAGAAATTATCAACAACTTTTCTTTATCGTTTATTTTGAATGACTCATATAACTTCAGTATTTTTGTTAATGATGCTGTTGGAATGTATTAAATTCAGTGATACAAAAAGGGATGGCCTGAGATACATGAAGAATATGTTCGACAAAATTTGAAGGTTCACATGCTACCATTTATCAGCTTGATACTTCTTTGACTTTTCATTATTTGCAGGACAACCTCCATGTTTAGTCCTGAATCTGGTTCATATGTTTAAATTCTTGAAGAATACCTTTTGTTTCATTTGGGTATCACTGCCTGTGACCAAACTACATTTCTTTTAACCCCAATAGCATTTATATTTTATCTAGCAGTACACTATGGGAGTGGGATGGAGAGTAAGGGATCGGAGGTACTAGGGGGTGGATGGTCGAACATACAGATTGAATGGGTTAGGAGACAATAAACTTGGAATACTGTCGATAACCACTCTCTTATTTCAGGCTTTGGGTACTGAATTTACACAATTTGCTCAACCAGTATTTCAAAGGTGCATTACCAAAACATTCCTCCAAGTCACCTGGTTCAACAATATTTTGTATTTTTATTGCTTCATCTAATATATTCTTTATTAATGTAGCATACCTCACATTTTTTGCAAGAAAAGAGGCATGAAAATTTGTATGAAGTCAATGACTTCATAGTAGGCCCTTCTATTTGATACTACTGGTTTGGGATTAGAATGATACCAAAGATTACCTCCTTTTGTACATGGTTGGCTAAAGTATGTACTTATATCAGATTTATTGGTCGGTATTTCTATGTTCTCTATACATGTAAAAAAGAAAGTTGTATCTTAATCCCAATGGGTCATTCCAATTGAAATTTAGAAATCCTGTGGTGGTTGCATTTTATTTTTCTATTTCTTCATTTTATACACTAAATCTCACTTTTGATCGTTTTACATTTTGTCACTAGTAATTTTATCTGTAATACAAATGCACAATAAAACAAATCTATTAACTTTGCTCATGTTGGACCGGGCAAAGCCCGGCCATTCTTACTAGTCATCATTCTAAATAAGTATGAGTTTCTTCGGACGGCCAAGGGTATTGCGGTCAATGTGACTTTGGTCGTCCGGGGTATTTTAGGCATTTCACGTTTTTTCCCCATTCAAAAGACCGACTCTTCACCTGCGATGCTACTTTGCCGACTTTCTTCGTTCTTCTGATACTGATGCTCTCTGTTTCCTTCTCATACTCCATCTTCACTTGTAATCAGGTGCGGTAATTGTTTTCTCCAATTAATTTCTCTTATTGCACTTGTTTTGTGGGTAAATTTTTAATAGATTCTTACATGAGTATGTTAATGTGACCTTCACATACATATGTACAGACTGACTGATTTGGATGATTATTGTTTGGTGCCTCTACTTATTAACTTTCTCATGTATTTTGCTTTAGAAAATCGCTGACCCTAATGGCGTTTTGTTAGTATTTATCTTTTATTACAAACTAATTACAGAATTAGTCCTGTCTTGGAGAAAGTTCTTCTGCTAACTGTTGGTATGTGTCAACTTCTGCTATGTAGTGATTCCTCAAGCCTAAGTTTTTTCCATGAAGAAAAATCGATAATCCTGGCACCACCATCTCCGGATCCCACTTGTGGAATTACACTTGATACGTGGTTGTTAGTTGAGGTAATCCTTGATTCTTCGGCAGGAAATTCACTTATTAGCTCTATTATATCTTAATCACAACTTCGTTTCCAAGGGATTGTGTAACTTTGGTTATATTTAGCGAGGAAATCCTTCACTACTTTTCCAGTGTCGATGTTCCTCCATTAGATCCATGTCAAGGATATATGGCTTGAATCCGACCCCATTTCCCGTTATCTGATAAGGACCTGGTTTTCCACCATTCAGTATATTACTTTCAGTTGGATCGAGTCCATATAAGCACAACGTTAACTATTTTTGACATAGGATTGTTCTCAATTTCTTGACATGGGATTATCTTGGAAGTTTACCGATTCTGTCTCGAGGAATCAAGAGTACTACATTAGAGTATATATTTAACTTGACATTAGGATTTTTGGATTTAAGATATTGTCCAACACCAGTATTCCCATGAAAAATATGTCAACATTATATAGAGTTTCTTCCCATATTCCAGGGCCTGTTGTGTCAAAATGATCCTGCCTTCGATATGAAGCAATTGAGAATTCTATAGTAAAGCAGAGAATACATTAATCAAGTTAGGTTTCTTAAAATTACCTGAGTGTTTGCAGGGTTGTAGAATTGTTGAAGCATGAAAGCATTAGGTGTAGATTCCAAAAGTTCATAAGCCTTCTTGACAGTGCCTCTCATTCCTTAGGTTGGACCGATGAGGATTAAATCGGCTCTACATGCTCTCATTTTCCCTCTCCTCTCCATGCTCGTGTACGAAGGCATTTTCAAAACCATTTTGTAGCTTTTCATTGCTGCCATAAATAATATATTGATCCCCATATTTCCTGATGTTTTCTCAATCAACGTCCTCTAATTATAAATAATAATCAACAAGCATGTCAGAGATCAAAATAACTGTGTGCTCAATCTGTTGCCATTGTTTTGTTTTAATTTCCAGATGTATTAAATTTTAAGACCAAGCTAATGTGAAAATTTCTCCTTCGTTTCTGACTGGTGCAATACCTTTTACTTTTTTGTTTTATGTCATGTTATGAAGATTATACATTTTTATTCATGTATGAATAGAGGCTTTTGACTGACTGAGTATATAAGTTCATTCTGCATATTTTTTCCATTTACTCATAAGTAGATAATTTTCTTTTGCTTTAGCTGTTTAGTTTACTTTATTGGCCAATTTACCTTAAAATTATTTGTTTAGTAGCTTTTATATGTCTTTACTTAAGGATAGCCCTCATTTTATCTTACGTTTCTGGCTGATGATTGATTCCTTTATATAATTGAGGTTTACAAGTGCTAAGTTAGGTATCAGTGCAGTCCTTTAGTGTTGTTGTTTTGTATAAAATAGTTGAGGTTTGATTATTCGGATAAGCTTAGGTTTAATTGGAATTTGGCCAAGAGGAGTGAACAGTTAATCATCTCCCGTCTCTTTGATCGGAGTTTGAAGTAAGGAGAATCAAACAAATTCTCCATGCCATGGACTGTTCTCCAAGCGATTATCAGCATTGTACTGCAGAAGAAAGTAGGCCATGAAACATAAGTGCTGAAAAATTGGTTGATACAAAGGAGGGTCTAAGCCCTCAAGATCTTGAGTTAAAATCTTTCTAGAAGATTGATAGTCAATATGAACATTTGGAATGTGGTGGTCTTGGATAGTACAACCGGAATGCTGTCAAATGCAAATCTAGAATCCCTTTATGCAAAAATTATGGTTTGGAGTTACGCTATGAAGTGTTTTTTCAGGAAGGCCATTAAAGAGGGATATGCTTGTCAAGTGAAAACACCTTGCTGCTTGCCTAGAAAAAGAAATATTTTAGAAGCAAGTTTGTATTAAATGAACTGGAAATGTTAAATCTATAAGACACTTAGATTTAATTTTATACTTTTACTCCCTAGTGTCTCAAACTCTTAGTTATGTTGTAAAGTGTCCGTGTTTGCTTCTTAGCTAGATGCATTATGTCAACTCATATGCATGGTTCATTTGATTTGTTACTTTGTTTCATAAGTGATTTTTATTGAAGAAGAATCTTCATGAGAAATTCTAACGGCTAAACGAAATAGGACACGGGCCCGTGCCTTGCACGGGCACACAACATCTAGTATATATATAAGTGACAATAACCAGGCAGGTCATGGTCGACATGTCTGCCTGGCAGCTGCACTTATTTTCCTTTTTTGGTGGTTCTTCCATTTTAATTTATTTGTGTAGTTTTATAATTTTTTAAATATTTAAAAATTGTGTAAAAAATACTATAAATCATGATAATTGCCAACTTAAAATATTTATAAAAAAAATGATTGATTCATAAAATTAATATATCGGTCTGCGAAGAACAATCAAAGGAGTTTTCACTTACTCAATTTAGGGCATTCTAGTTCGACATGCTACCTTCTCGAGCCGTTTCATTCCTATTCGTTGTTATGATGTTCCATATTCAAATAGCGGAGATTCACAAATGTGTGACATAAAATAAGATAAAAGAAGTAAAATGTACTATTTAATTTAGAAACAACGTAAGTATTGTAAATCTCAATAATTAACAATATTTGATTGACTCTTGAAATTCTATTTGTGCTATATATATTGGGATAAAAGAAGTAACATAAATTATTAAAAATTTATGTAAAAAGTATTATAAATTACAATAATCAAAAGAAGTAACATGAGAGTAATACTTAATTTAGAAACTACGTAGAAAGTATTGTAAATCACAATAATTAACAACATTTGATTGACTCTTGAAATTCTATTGTGCTACATACATTGGGACAAGAGAAGTAATATATATTATTTAAAAATTCCGTAAAAATACTATAAATACAATAATTAACAACTTAAAATATTTAAAAATCATATTAAAATTTAATTGACTATCTAAATTATATCTATGTGACATAAAATGAGACAAAAAAATAACAGATATTGAGCCCGTGCTAGCACGGGCACTTATGTCTAGCATATATATATATATATATATATATATATTATACATATACATACTAAGCACACACCTCATGGTCAACATGCTTGCCGACCATGAGGGTAATTATGTCGGTTCAAATTTTTTGTGTTCTTTAGTGTTGTACATCATTAAGGAAAGCTTGAACTATTGTTTGAATTAACCGTAAATCCACGTGTCTTTTCATAATTGCAAATGTATCCACTACTTTAGGATTTATTTTGTCCTTCATTTTTAAATTTATTTCATCATCAGTATATTTACTTTTTAGTAAATATGTCCAACTTTGAGTGCATTATCAAATGTATGAAAAATTGGCTTAATGGCACGTGGTCTAATTACATTAGTGCTCTTTACAATTGTTTGAGGTAAAATATTTAGTTGAAACATGTGAAAGCTTATGGTGTTACTCCCTTTTAATTGTCTTATTATGTTTTTCGAAAGTCAATTTGATTAATTTTCATAGTTACATTAGATTATATTAATTAGATATTTTAAATAAAATAATTTAGATACTCAAAAATTATACGAAAAATACTATAAATTGCATTTTTTTACATATCAATATGATAAAAAGAATACATCATAAAATGTTAGTCAAAGTTCTTATTGTTTGACTCTGAAAAAGGAAACCATGTCAATTAAAAATTAATAGAGGGAGTAATATTTTGTATTCTTTCAATACGCATTCCTTGCTTCTGAAACCTTTTATCCCAAAAACAATGTATTAGGGTTTAGGGTTCAGGGTTCAGGGTTCAGGGTTCAAGGTTTAGGATTTAGGGTTCAAGGTTCAGTGTTCAGGGTTCAAGGTTCAGGGTTGCAAGACCATAGATATTATTTGAAAAGTACGCTAGAAATATTATATAAATAATTAACGAAAAACTATGTAAAATTTTTGTTAACTCTGCTAATTTTATCTGTGTAACATAAATTAAAATAAATAAAATAATATATATTAGGCCCGAACTTGTCCGGACTTTTGTATCTAGTATATATATAATATATATATATATATATATATATATTGACCTCCATTCATATTTATCTTTTTTCTACTTTTTTGTCCCTTTTTCCTTCATCTAATTATCTATTTTATTTTTAATATCTCAAAAAGTCATTACATTCAATTACTCAATTTTCACCTTTCACTTTAAGAATTCATTTTATTAGATACAATGTGCAACTAACTTAATTCTCTTAATTACATATTTTCTTTCTCTACTTAATATTCATAGGGTAATGCTAAATGGCTAGAAAATTTGGTCAGAAATTTAAAAAAAAATTAAAAATTATAAAAAAAAAATAATTTAAAAATTGATCTTTTTTTCATTTTTTAATTAAAAGGTGTTAAAGTTAAAAGGGTAAAAATATTCAAAAAGATAAAATAACGTAAGTAAAATACCATTCTGGCAAAAAGGATTTTTCCATATACATATTTAAAATTGCAGTTATTAATAAACCCAAGGAAGATCAAGGGTCAGTGCTACACTAACATTCATCTTTATCATTTAATACTTCCACCCTAATTATTTGCCACTTTTAAATCAACGCATCTATATATTAAGAAAATAATGATTAACATATTGGATTTATCATTTTACTCCTATTAATTATGAAGTGGATGAATTAAAAAATTAAGATTTTCAAGAAGTTCTACATTTTTCAAAAGTAATTAATTGAGGGTATAATAGGTAAAAAAAATAAATTGTCCTTTCTTGATTTGTCAAAATGGATAAATAAAAAAATAAATTAGACAAGTAATTAGGGACAGGGGGAGCAACAAAGTAACGATTCTATAGAAAATTAAAGGTAAACCAAATACTCCCTCCGTTCACTTTTACTTGTCACTTATTCCTAAAATAGATTTTCATTTTCACTTGTCACTTTTGACATATCAAGACAATTATATTTTTCCATGTTTTACCCCGAGAATTAAATACTCCTCCAAATTATTTTTCAAGTTGATACTAAACATCATTTAATAGAGATAGTGTGGTAATATACCTATATTAATAAAAAAAAATAGATGTGCCAAGTCAAATAGTGATAAGTAAAAGTAAACGGAAGAAATAATATTTTATATTTAAGGGATATATTGAGATTCATCATCATTATTGATCAGCCAAGAAGAAAGTGCAATGCAGCAACACTATCACCACCAACAAATTACAATTCATTTCAACCATGGTTTCTCTAATAAATTTTTAAGAGGTACATTTATTTATTTATGCGTTTCATGGAATATACATTTCACGAAAGACATTTTTTTTTACCAATTATCACGTTTAATAATTTGAATATTTGTTTATGTGGGATTTATGAGAGAGATTGGATGTTGCAATATTTTAAATTAGAAATATTGCTTATGTCTTACGAGGTGAATAATGTAGTTGTAGCATAGTCACTATACTGAATAGCCCACATCCTTTCCCATTTAATATAGTAACTTGGTGTGTCTTTATTTTTCTTCAATGAATTGCATATTTAGTGTGATTTTACTGAGAAGATTTGGGAAATGACTACATCGCTGGTCGTATAAAATTCCAACAATAAGTTATTTTGAGTAAATCGAATTGAAATATAGGATAATGAATGCACCAAGGATCAGAGAGAGGGGATATTAAAAGCGAAAAGCCTCGAAAATTAGATTGTTAGTCTCACAGGTAGAAGTAAGATTTTTTGAGAAAACAATATTTCAAGATAATTATTAGTGAATCTTGAACATTAATGTTATTACTTACATGAATGATGTTATATATAACGTCATACTTGAAAAGAAAAACATGTATAAGGCGATAAAACATGTTTTTATGTGATATTTTGTTTAATTTTTCGTTATGATTTGATTATTGTAAAAGTTTTCTTTAATATAATGTGGTTTTGACACCTTTTCTCCATAGGCTTTCATTATTATTTTGTTGAGGTAATCTTATTTTATTTTACTTCTGAAATTATGTTTTGGTTTGACCTTTTATTTTAGTTTTTGAAACTTTAAGTTCTTGCAAAATACCGTTGACATAAGCTTTACTCTCATGTTCGGCAGGTATAGATATCGGTAAACAACAACGAATCATTCTTAAAATCAACGTTCTTAAGATTAAAGAGTCCATATATTTGTGTGCTTATACTATCTTCTTTTTTTAAAATTAATTTTTTTTTATAAAAATCGATCTTTTGAATATTTTTGATTGAAATATTAGAAGACGACTGTTTTACAAAATAAGTAAGAAAATTTTATGACCGCGCGAATCACGACTAGTTAAAATTGTAAGACAATTGACTCTAAATTTATTTTCCCATCTTGAATAATCTTTATTGGTCATCATCCATCCATGCCAAGAGTTCATGTATTATAATATAATATTATATAAATTAATCTTTATTTCTAGCCTGATATCAATTTATGATCATAATGTAGCCATTATACTACCCATTGTTCTTCACTAGCTATCAATCGTCACTCACGTAATGATGTTTTGGACTGTTAATCCATTGTTACTCACGTAATCTTCGATAAATTTTACTCCTCTTTTTCTTATGGTGGAAGCTGTGGCTATTTTCTTTATTTTGTACTTTCTTAGTAGCTCTTATACCTGTTTAGACTGGTTCTTTGATAGGGTTTCTTTTCGATGGATTGTAAAATTGATGATTCTATACTTGAGATTTATGGTTATTTCAAATTATTAATGAGATTCTTTTGTTTTTATTAATCTTCCCATTGCCTGATTTTAAATTGGGTGGTAAGGATTCTCCTATCTACGTGTTAGAGTAGGTACTCACATGACTCGATGGGTTGAATCGTAACATTCTTGGCATTAAAAAATTATTATTAAACCCACCTATGAAAAATATATTAACAACTGAGGTAGTACATACGCTAATATCTTAATCGATTTCATTTCTATGTAATTATTATTAGGGGGGAAAATTGAATTATTTTTATTGAATATGATAAAATTGATCACCAAAATAATATTTGTATGATCAATGAGTATTGATTTTTTAAGGTATCAATACAAAATTAAGAGAAACATTGTATATGGATTGCAATTCGCCTACAACAAGTTAAATATGGCATTGTTCATTACATTTTTATTTTGATGATTTTTTTTTTTGAAATTTAATATTACATATTGGGTATGATATTGAATTTTTAAGTTGATCGGTGATATGAGGATATGTATCCATTATTTAATATGTAAAATATTGAGAAATAACCACACATTTGAAATCAGAAAAAGTAGAGATCTGACCATTTATCAACATTAAAATTAAAATTGAATGATATATTTAGACTCTACGACTGATGAGTAACACATCCATGCAGTCAATTATTTGGGAGCATTTGACTTTGACTTTATGTGTAGGCAAGAAATTTTTTTAAAAACTTACCGTCTAAATCAATTCTTAAATACTTGTGTGACTCAAAGTCGGAGCTTGGTGGGTACATGAGTTCGGACGAACCCAATAGTTTTTTTGTAGACCTTGTAGTTGTACTAAAAAATAAATTAAATATATATGTATATTAATTTGTGAATCCCTAACCAAATTAATTGACGGTTCTAAAGAAAATTTACAATTCCCAAACTCTTAATCCCGGCTCAGCCCGCCTTCCTATGACTAAATATTTCATTAAGGATAGAAGAAGATTTTTTAAGTTAAATTATTTTTAATTATAATATACTCCCTCCGTCCCATTTTATGTGAGGTGGTTTGACTCGGCACGGAGTTAAAGAAAGAAAGGAAGACTTTTAAAATTTGTGGTCCAAAATGAATGATAGAAATTTGTGTGACTGTAAATCATTTCATGAAGGGTAGAATAGATATTTTATAGTTAAATTGTTACTTAATATAGAAATGTGTCATTCTTTTTGGGACTGACTAAAAAAGAAAGTAAGTCACATAAATTGAGACAGAGGAAGTAAAAAATATTATTTTTTAACAAATAAAAAAATTTCGCAACTTATCATGAATGTAAAGACTTGAATTGATATTGATGGCACATTTAGTTGGTGGTAGGTGCAAGAGTTATAATAAAACCCAGTATGATTGTGGATACATTATCCTAATTTTTGCAATACGGGATAAGACGTGGACAAATGCGTACTATGTCACTGGTCTATGTCCAACAATTATATATATTATATACGGATAAGGGTCTGAAAAATATCTTAATTTTGGTCAAATTTGTTGTTGCGGTACTAAACTTTCATGAGGACCTATTACCTCCCTAGACTATTTAATAGCGTATTTTTTACGCCCTAAACTTTTTAATAGTGTATTTTAAAGGTATATATGTGTCCACGTGAACACATTACTATTTATAATTTTGCATTATTTTTTATGTCCACGTGGGCAAATATATATGTTTAAAATACGGTATTAAATAGTCTAGAGAGGTAATAGGTCCTCATGAAAGTTTAGTAT